>JBBYHM010000027.1:14148108-14161032 GCA_038381775.1 Adansonia rubrostipa | reverse complement strand
ACAGTGAAACAAGTTTTGCTTACTTTAAACACATAAAAGTAAAAGTAGCCAATAAAAGTTACTGCCGGTCGCCAAGTAGCCTCCAAATCTAAAGAAGGATGGACTAAGAGGGCACTGTGTTTCTTATAATTATTAAAATAAAAAAAGAAATAAGAGGATTTTAAAATACAAATTAATTACGATTAGTCCAATACTAATGAGTTTGTTTTGTTCAAAGCTGAAAAAAAAAAAGATTGGAGGTACAATTAACGAGACTTTTGGACTATGGGTTCAACCAATAAAATTAGATTATTTAGTTTTAAAAATATTTATATATCAAGTAAATATTAAATATAATAAATATTTAATAAAAAGTATATATTTAATTAAATAATATGATTTTTATTATAAATTTAATAAATTAAAAAATTAAATCTTATTATATAATTTTTAAAAAAATACTAAAAATAAACTTAAATTAAATTTTTTTCTAATTCTATAATATATTGAATTAAATTAAATATTAATTTTTTATTCAACTAATTCAATCAACTAGTTCGATCCATTTGCTCAACGGTGGTTTTGTTAGAGCTTCGGATTGCTAAAAGATTAAACGAAATTGACTAAAAAAGAGAACTTATGTTCTATGTTTTGAAGCTAAAACCAAGTAGGGTTTCCATAGCTTTATACACCAACCATTTACGTTGTCCAATCTTGAAACGGACAGGAAATTAAAAATTTGATGTGAGCTCCAATCTATTTGGTATTCCGCAATTAAATTTTGCATTTTATTATTAAATTCAGTAATTTTTAATATAAAAATATAATTTAAATATACATATTTAATGAATATAAAAAAATATTAATAAACAAGATATATTTAATATTTTAAAATTTTTACACATTTAATATTTATGTTGTTATTGATGTTTACACTATTAACATTAATAAAATACAAAATATGATATACAAATATAAATTACTGAGTTTATATATTAGTCTTCTCTTGACCTAAGCTTATAGTTTACCTTTAAATTTGATATGGAAATTTACGTAACAAGTTTTGATTTGGCGCATGTTAAAATTTAAAAGATATTAATATTTCTGAGAAAAAAAAGATATTATGTTAAAAAATTAATTTCATAACACGTAAACCATCCAAATAGTTGTAATGAACATAAATCAACTTTGGGATTTTAACCAAAATCACTCATTTTAAAGGAAATATAATATAATTAAATAGATCATCTAGTGTTTTAGATGTGAAAAAGCTTACAATTAAAATTTTTAATAAATAAAATATAAATTTAGTGTTAAAAAAATGCAATGATAGCACAAAATAAATGGTATTTAGGAAAATATTAAGCAATTTTAAGGAATAAAAATATTTCCAATTTGAAAAAAAAAAAAAAAGTCTTGATGCCGAAACCATCTAAAAAACCTACAATAGATCAATCAAATAAATAAGCAAATATATTTTTTAATGAAAATTTGATTACGAAAATGAAAGAAAAATGCTTGAAAAAGTTTGAAAGAAGAAAAAATAATTCTATTATTCATGTAAACTTTTTCTTTAATTAGTTGTGTGAAAATCAAGATGATACACACATCTTATTTATCGGCTAACCATAATATTTAAAATAAAATTCGAAATTAATTTTTGTATCTGTAATATTGGATGAAAATTTAAAAAAAAATTAAGTTTAAACTTTGAATAAAGATAAAACAAATTGATCAAAAAATTAGGGATTAACAAAAAATAAAAAATAATCCATAACATTATGAGGATTATTATTAAATTTTTTTGGGAGATATAAACATAAATTATTATTAATTATTGTAATATAAAAGTTAACACATTTTGTAGTTTTTTAAATATATAAATAAACATTTTGATAATTCTTTAAAAATTTATAATTTAATAGAAAAAAGATTTGTCTTTAATATAAATACAACATATTTAAAGGCTAAGTGATAAGATTTTTTTTTTAAATGAACAGATAAAATTTATTAAATGTATATTGAAAATTTTACATAAAATATAATTTATTTATATTTATTTTACTTGTCATTATGAGACAGTATTCACGTAAGCATCGAGTAACATATATGCTGCTGGTATTTATCTTGTTATATTATATTATATATGATTACTTGAAGAATCATTCAAGTGAGATTGATATCATTACAAAAAAAAAGATTAAAAATAAGAAAAAAATTATTTTTCATACATTGTTATTAAAAATTGAATTAAAAATAATTTTGATAAAATATTAATACTTAAAAATAAAGCGCGCAAATAAACACTGGTATTTATTCCAATTTCCGCCGAGCCTAATTGAAGCTGCAGCAAAAAGACGTTGAATTCCTGTGGAAAAAAAAAAAAACGTTAATTTAAGCTTTTAATTAAAATTAAGCAGAAAAAACAAAAAATAAAAGTAAAAAGGAGCGTCCGATGAACCATATGATTTCCACGTCAAGCCAAGGTGGAAAAAGACTGAAAAAATGCAACAAATTGTGGGGGATGCAAAGCCGTAGAAGTGGCAAGTGGCCCAGTGCCAAGCTTTTTACTTTTTTTTTTTAATTTTATAATTTTAGATACATACAATTAGCTCACGGAATAAGATAAAAGAATATTTGCAGCACGTTGATTTAATAAAACAATATCAACATAACATAAATACAATAATATATTAAAATTTATATAAATATATAATATTTTAAATATAATTATTATATATAAAAATATAAATATGATACAAATATATAAATTTATAAATTTATTTTTTTAAATATTGCATTGTACTTTGATTTCCTGCGGTAATATCAATATGCTACAGCTTTTAAGCCCTCTTCAAAAATAAATGTTTAAATACTCTGAGTTAATATAAAACATATGTTTTTACAATTATATAAATTATATTTATTATTAATAGTAAAAATGATCTAAAACCTACTCCGATGAGAGTTAAATTTTTTTATTTTTTATTTTTAATTTTATATTAAAAATATATTATAAAATTAAATATATTTTATTAGTTATATTTATCAATAATAGTTAAAATGATTTATGACCAATTAAACCAAAAAATAAAAAAAATAATTGATTTGAATTTCAATTTGTTTTTTTTTAAATGGATAAAGATATAATAGAAGAATTCATTAAAAGAAAATCGACCGGATTATAAAAAAAAATTGATAAAGAAATTAATTACCACAGCCAGCAACGCACGGCAGGATTTTGGTGGTTGAAGTGTAAAATGGTTTGAAGTGGGATCTGGAAATCATTGCATTGATATTTGATGGTCGACAAAAAGGCAGCACATTATCAATATGATTCCTCCCAATAGTATAATATAATATAATTGCGTAGTCTATTCTAAGGCACAGACACTGATGTCTCAATGCCTTGCATTCAACATGTTTGCTTCTATCATTAAAATTATTGGGTTTTTTTTTTTTTAAGGGTTGTTCTGTTAGAATTTGTCTGTCGTACGAAAATTCAACGTGGAATCACTTTTTTTATAATTGAAATTTCCAATTTTTAATAGTAATTTCACCAAAAAAGGAAAAAAAACCTCAATATTATCATATGCATAAGAAAGAAAAGAAAATGTTAATGATCAACGAATCTGGCTCTTTCAAATTTTACTCTCAAATATAAATTAAACTTGGATTCTTTTATACCTATATATATATACATATGGATGATCGCATCAACAACTTATCGTCAAAACTTAAAATATATGGACAATCGACTCAATAACTCATTGTCATAACAACATCAGACAATGATGTGATTTATCGACAGTAATATGATTTCAGGACTGACATCTTCTAAGTGATAACTAATTGACAGAGCCGATCATAAGGCACCATAATCTGACAGCTAGCTCGACGCTAGCCACTCTCCTCGCAAATCATCTGACACAATGTTCTCAGATAATACCTATAAAAGGAAGCAAACCCAAAAGTAAGAATATCTTTCTCTCAACTCTAAATCTCTTTTGCTGTATCTTCAAAATATCAACATACAAACTTAACCATCTAAGAGGGTCTTCGGAGCATAAACTTTGACCCCGCTTTTAACTCTCTTTGTGCTGTAGGGCCGCACTCGACCTTTCGTAAAAGAAGCATCAACAGATTCAAAAAAAAAGTTATTTTGGGAGGGAGTAAGGCTACGTTTATCTCTAGAGGAGTGATTTTAATCTAAAAAACACTTCAATTACCCATTTGCAAAATTTTATTTTATTTTTAAGTTTATAATTTACCCATAATCTGTCAACTTCAATCTAATTAATTCATTTAAATAAAAATACTATGTATGTAAATCTCTCTAAATCGTAACATTCATAAATCCACGAGTAACATACATATCTCATTTGAATTAATAATCACTTGAATATTTAAACTCTATTTTTAATAAAGCAAGTAAGCAACTCATTCTTCGACAAAGGAGTCATTCTCATTACAGCCCAAATTTCTAGTAACTGCAACATTGGTAGGGTTCTATCGTAATAAATCTCCAATCAGAGCCACCGACTTAGAATTTTGTGTGGGTTCAATACTGCCGGTTTAATGGGCTGGCTATTACATTTTCTTTGAGCCCCTCTCATTTATGATTTAGTTCAAATTTATGTTAAATTTATCTCATATATATTGATTTAATACTATAATTTCTTAAATGGATGTAATACTTTGATTATGAATGTAATGTATTAGTACTTGCTTTAGTTGATTTACTTTAAAATTAAATTTGATAAAAAAAATTTCTTTAAAATCATTCCGGAAGAATAATAGCTTCCGATAAAATTTGAAGTTATCTTTGATTGTATTATAAAAATAATTAATAATTTTAAAAGTTTATATTTAATGTATTAATAATGTATGTATTTACACCATTAATAGATACTGTAACAGCATATAAATTTATATACCATAAATGTGTCAAAGATAAATTCTAATTTTATATATTACTAGCTTTTATAAAACATGTGATTTCATGTGAAAGTTTATTTCCAAAATTAAAAATATATATCGAAATAAATTATATGGTGAATAATACACATTAATAATATCATAAATATAAGTTAAAAATAATTTGTAACGAAAATAAATTTATAATTAATATAATGACATCGATAAGTTTTAAAATATAAACTTAACTGAGTTTAATAAATTAAGAATAACACTAAACTTGATCATTCTAATTATATATAGTATTTGATGATGGTAGTTGGTTAGGATTGCTTATGCAAAATAAAAAAAAAAAATTAAATAAAACTATACCAAACCAATCACATCAGATTCATCCTTTTAACTTTTAGCCTTTTTTTTTTTTAAAAAAAATAAATTTAAACTAATTACTTCATTCTATGAATCGTTAAAAGCCACATTCATAAACGAGATCCAACTAAGCATGGTAGAAAGGCCAATGGGGAAGTTTGGGAACATGCTGTTATTCCTTCCTAAAAGAAAATTAGTTGATGGATCCTGTTTACAGAACAACTCTGCTGCCAGCACGCTTTGCCCATTTATTGTTCAAATCAAATCGCTCCTAAATTTTCTTTTGGAACCAAAAGAAAAAAAATCCAAAAATTAAAAAAAATTATAAAAATTAATATTTAAATTTCAAATAACTGAACGTTATCTTTTAAAAATAATGATAAAATTAATTAAATTATACTCTAACTTTAATCTTTCATAAGATTTTGTAAATCATTACAATAAATTTATTGCAAAATGAGTTTGGATCAAGCTGTTAAGGATGACAAAACCCTAATTTACATGAAAGATGAAACATCACATCTGTAAATAACTCCTCTAGTCAGAGGGAACAAGCTGTTACGGGTTACAAATGAAATTGAAACATGACAAAAGGAGAGAACACTTTGTAATATTTAAAGGGAAATGTTTATTTATTATTAAGATAATGTAACATCTATGAGGCTGCGCTAACTTACTTAAAACTAATCTAAACATGTCTACCTTATCATCATAGGCTTAGTACTACAATAGGAAGTAAAATCGTAGGCTTAGTACTAAAATATATTTTTCTAAAACCTTATACTTCTATATTTAAATCTATTTAATTGGTACATATATATCCGTTAAAAATTATTTAATTATTATTATTTTAAATTTTTTTATATTTTTAATAAAAAATATTAACCAACGTCCAGTGCAGTGTTAAAGTTGTACATTTAAAAAAATGTCATTAATGATTTTTTTTTTGAATTCAGTAGAAGTTATATATAAAATGTAAAAACCTTTTTTAAAATGATAAATAAATAATATTTAATAGATATCTTTTTAATAATGTTGAATAAAAAATAATATATTGATTACACTTACCTTTTTTTATATATCAATTATCACCTTAATCAGTCTCTAATTATAATTGTTAACATTTCCCTTGGTATTTTTATACCAATTCCCTCTCCAACAACCAAAGTGAGGTCAATATGAGGCTAATGCTATTGTGATGATTTCTGATATATTATCCTTTCCGAGTGGTACCATGTGCTTACTTTTTATTTGGTCGCTATGCATGTGTAAACAGGCCTTTTATGCTACTACTTCTCTTCTTTTGATAATTTCAGGTCCTCAAAATCCTTTTTGGATAAACTCTCAATTTAAATAAAGCAAAAGTAAAACTAATAAAGCCACCATTGTAGTATCTATATATCTTTAATGTTCCTTGCTTTGTGTCTGGTTCTTTCACTTTCAAAGTTTCATGAAAAAATTGCTTACCCAACCTTGCTTTTTCTCTTCCTTTCATTTCATGGATGTCCCAAATCTCCAAAATTCCATGTCACCCCACATGTTGTTAAATTTGATTTGCAGTACCCTGCCTAGCCCCCATATAAATATTCTTTTCATATATATATATATATATATATATATGTACATACAATATATATTTTTAAACAGCATATGAAGCATAAGCATTGCATGAAGAAGTGTATAAATATCGTATATAAGTTTGATATGAATATAATTTTAAAATAATAAAAAATATATTAAATATGTGAGAATATATCAAAAAATAAAAATAAAAGTAAAATCGGACATAATGGAAATATGTTTAGACATTCCAAAAGATTATTATTATTATTATTTTCTTACATTTTCTCAAAATCTAAAATCAATGAACGAAAATCCAAATCTTAAGAAAGTCAAGATGCGTGAAATCTAAAAAAATAGAAGAAAGTGGAGGGAGAAAAATAAAAACAGAGAGAGAGAGAGAGAGAGAGAGGCAAGCATAAGATGGGACAAGTATGAAAAAAATTCCTTATTGAATAATTTAGGATATAATGATTTAAGATGTTTAAAGCTTTGAATTTGAGTTATTTGGATTTTAATGAATTTTTTAAAATCAGAAAAAAATTTAAAAAAAATTATTTACAGGTTATAACATTCGATTTAAAATAATCGATTGTTACATATTTATTTTATATTATTAAACGCAAAAAATAATTTTTATTAACATATCACTATATTTATATTCTAATTTTTTAAAAACTTTTGTATCATTACATTATTTTATATCGTATTTATATTACGTATCCGTATATCCTACAGCTATTTACAAAAGCTTGCCTATAGGATATTCATTTATATTTTTGTCATCAAAGCAACAATATTGTGCCTTTCATATAGGTATATAAATAACGGTTGGTGGCCACGAGGATGGGGCGGGTCAATTAATGTGCAGGGAAAAAAAGTGTCGAGGAATCTCTTTGGAGTTGGCCGTCCAAAATCCTGACTTTGCTCATCTTCTCTTCGCACCAATGCAATTGTTGCTCACTTAGATCGCTCATTCTCAAAACCCTCGACACCACTTTTAAGTCGATTAGACCCATCAATATATCCATATCTTTCTCCACCTTCACTTTTCTTTTCCTTATGCATTTCTGAGCCCGCCGAAGGTCTTTCAGCTTCGTCTTTTTCTGCAATTAAACCGAAACCGGAAACCCAAAAATCTGATTAATACTCATCATTTGGGATATATATATATATATATATATATATATATATAAAAGGAAATTTAGTTTGAACTTACTTTAGCATTAACCTTCTTCATGAGTTGGAGAAGTGTTGGGTCAACAGAACCTCTTTTCTTCCTTCCAAAGAATTTTTTAATGATTTGGCATGGTTTCTCCTTGTCTGCCTTGAGAAAATTCATGAAGGTCTGGATTCCGTCTTCCATTATCGCTAGAAATGTATCTGCTGAAATTCTTGACCCAAAACCTTCATCCCTTTCATCTTCCTCATAATCTTAGTTTGAAATAAAAATATGGTAACCAGAATATGTATTAAAGGTCAAAAATCAAAACAAGCTAATGAGTAAGAATGAGCAAAAAAAAAAAAAAAAAAAAAAGCAAAGTCTTCTTAAAATATCCAACAAGTTGCTAAAATCTTCAATGCTTTATTAATGAAGGGTTAGTTTAATTTACCTCGGTATTCAGGTACGAGAAGCAACTTTGGGGCCAAGAGCCTCATCCTAGCGTAGACCTCCGGTCGCCGGCCTTGCTCATAAGGCTCGTTTTCGATGTATCTTTGTAAGAGAACTTGGAATTGCTGGAACTGCTGAGCAATGATGGCGGGGCAGTCGAAATCTTTGTGTGTTGCAACTCTTTTACGTTCGAAGTACTTGTAATTCCAATTAAGAGCTTCCCAAGTTAAGCAAATCTGAGCTACGTATGCGGCTTCCAGTTCATGGTATGGGTTATGTCTGATATCTGATGGCTTCTTGTTCATGGTGGCAAACTTGTGGACGATTCTCTCTGATATTGACCTTGGGCAAGCTTGGATGGACCTCAGTGACTCTAAAACAAATTTCAAAACCCAAACAAATAAAATGTAAATTGTTCGTATTATCCCAATGAATTTTCCTTAAATCAAAATGCTAAGTTGCTCACTCATCAACTTTTTAAGGTACCCTTGTCTTGAACATGCACCAGAAGATATGATATATCAAGGCACACGAAAATCTTGAAAAAAATAAATATATTTTTATCAAAATACATATCTATATCTAAAAATATACCTAAATCCGGATAGCATACATCAAATCTGTCAAAGTTTTTTGGATTAAATTATATATAGTACCTGTTTCATGGAGCTTTTGTGCACTAATTCTGTCTAGGAACATCATCTCTTCATCATATTTTTGAAAAACTGTGTAGGATTCCCACTTGGGGCAACTCCTTCTTGAGGAAGAAGAAAATGGATCATCAGTCCCTGAATCCCTGCAATTTATTGAGCTTCTCCACTCAGAGGAGCTCTTTGAAGTAGAGCCAATCGTGTAAGAATCTCCGTAGATTTCTTCATCAATATCCTGGTCCTCATCAGCCAGTAACTTCTTAGACTCCATTTTTGTTGGTCCTGTAACAAAGAACTTCTCACTAGTTAAAAAATCTGCTCCCACCCTTTGTTTGATTCCTTGATTACTGTAAATTTCTGCAGAATTCCCGACAGAAATAATATCAGGCCAAGTTGAAAGCATGAAAAGGGAAAAAGTACAAAATGTAATGTCAGCAGAAAGAAATGAAGTACTGCATGTGATACTAAATCAAAGGATAAATGCACATTAGCATCACCATCTTCATCATTGCCCAGATCACTTTTGTCTATTTCTGTGAGTATTGGTGAGACTATAGGCGTGGGACCGTCTTGATTTACATCCAAATTCTGAAATGAATCACCATTTTTTGTTAGGATCTCATCATCAACGAAATCCGTATCTTCGCCGTCGTCTTTGTCTTCATCATGATGTTCAGAATCTGAGCAAGGTGTTGAGTCATGAGCAGAAAACTGTTCAGTGGAACAACTTGCATATTCTTGATCTTCACTCGTGATGATCAGCCGATCATCATCGTCATCAGGAGGCGGATTCATGGATTCCTGGACAACATTTCGAGCCCCGTGAAAGCTGTTGTCAGGCAGGAATACAAGTGATTCACCGCCATGAATTATGTCCGCCACCAGGTGGTCATTTTCCATGCGGCTCACCTTATAATTATACCTTTCAGCACCATATTCTTCTTCTTCTTCTTCCTCTTCCCCAGAAAACATACCGTAATCATATCCATTTTGAGACCTGCAAAAGAAGAAAGAACACAACACGATGGATTCTTCATTAACAATGTAAATTACAAAAGAAAGAATTAATAACTTCTAAGAAAGTAGACCTTTGGATAAGCGGGTAACTTCCAATGAAGTTGAAGAACTTAGCAAGCAAAATAGAAGAGGAGTATAGGAAGAGGAGGAGGAGCAGGGAGGAGCTTGAGAGGTTGTAAAACAATGTAACTAGAGCTTCCTTTGGCATGTTTTCTTGTTGTTGGTGCTTCTGAAACGAGCCTGCCAACAAATACTCCCTATAGTCAAAAGCAAAGTGAAGTCTTGGTTAAAAAGGAAACGATGTGTGCTTTCTTTGTATCACATCATATATCTTTCCCACTTGCCTTAAAGTGGTCTCCCATTCCTTCTTCCTTGTCTAATCTGCCCTACAATGTCAAATTTACCTCAATTGTTCCCAAAACATCAATTGCAGTTGGGAGGGCAAATTTGTCAGTACATTATTGTCTCTCCATATTTTATTGTTAAAAAACATAAATCAACTTGAAGTTTTAGCTTAAATGGTTTACACAACGTAACCTTTTAATCAGTTCCTAGTCAAGGTTTTTTTCCATGAGATGGTACAAGCTTGCTTCCAGAGGGGTTCTTATTTCCTTAATTACTACATATTTTACTGATTTCAGAGAGTTATTAGATTACAAACGAATTCCAAGTAACTTTCATTATCCCATGTCTTAGCAACAATATTCTTCACAAAGAGAATATACTAAATTAACTCAATGAAGTGAATATTAGACATGTCTAAGATCGAGTTTGGCCGAAATCAATTAAGCTTGAAGATATTTAATAAAAAAATTATTTATATCTAATACGAATATTAAATAAATTTTTATATAAAATATTTTTTTAATATTTTAATATATTATATATAGCAAAATTAGTTTTTCAAAGATATATCGTGTTTTGAGCAAAATAAATATTTTTATCACCCGAATTTCATCTGAATCAATATGATCCATGAACCGTTTTGCTGTAAGAGTGATGGCATTGTGTTTACATGCGGTGCACTGTGTAATAAGAACAAACCAATAGGAATACTCTATGCATTAAAAGCATAGAAAATCCTTTATCTAAAAAAAATAAAAGTTCCTATCTAAATCTCAAAATCCTAAATAACAACAAAAATAAATAAATAAATAAATGAAAAGAAGAGCCCCAGAGACCAAAACCAGGCTACACGCATTCTGTAAACAAGGCTTTTTTTTTTTTTTTTTTGCTTTATAAAAGAATTAATAATATACTATTAACTTTTCAAAGAAAAAAAATTAAGAATCGTGTAACATACTTTTAATTCAGTTAATAATAAAAAAATATTGCTTCAGAGATAATCTTTGCCTCTAAATTATGGAAAGCCTTTAAAAGTTGATAGTGTGGAACTGTCTTTCGGAGCTTCTCCTGGAAATTTTCTCATTTTTCTTGTTGAAGCCTGAGCCTGCATGTCCTTAACTTGGCTCGCAAGGTTTTTTTTTGCAGAAAATGCTGTCTCCCGTGGGATTTTTGTCCCAGAAGTTTTCGGCTATTTATTAGAGTATTTATTTATCTAACATACGGCATTTGGGGTTGTTTTAATACAATTGTATGCCAAGTGATTTGGCTACTAATTATTAAAGAATAATGGAATGAACGGTCAAGATTTCATTAAAAGTAAAAAAAAAAAAAAACTGGGACCAGGTAGGGTACCCATTGTGATCGGCCCTCTACCAATAAAGACCTGGTTGTGTCTAAGATATGGGCCATAGTTAAAACATTCCTTCCAGAGTCCCGGTGGGACTCTGCCCTTTCTTCCCAATTTTTCCAGCTAAACAAGAGATTTAAATACTGCCTTTTCCTTTTCTCTTGTGGAATATTTGTCCAATTAGGGAGCAAATGAGATATTCTTGTTCATAAGAAGTTATTGAGGTTTATTTGAAAAAAAAAAAAAAAAAAACTCAAATTTGAGTGCTACTTTTTCTATCTAAACATTCCATGACTTAAAAAGTGTTAATTAAGATGAAAACAGTGTCAATCCAGTAACGATCAACTTTGAAGTTTCTGATCATAATTATGTTTACGTAGGTAAATTTAGGCCACATACCAAAGTGACCCTTTTTTATTTTGGCCAGTTCTATCATCTATTTCTAGAAGTAAAATCTCCCTGGTAGGTTGCCAGTGCCTAGCCTCCTTTTCCGTAGGGAATTAGTACTTAACTATTCGCATATAAATTCCAAATGATTCGGCCCAATTAATAAATCCAATCCAATTCAATGTTTAGCCCAACTATCATTTGATAGTAAGTCCACAATAATGATTAGCCCTATTTGAAAAATAAGCCCAACTTAATAACGATTCCAATTAGAAAACTGTTAATTCTCTGGTTGTGACTTAATTAACAAATCAAGTCCAAAAAATAGGCTTAACCTGTGGAATCGGGTTAGATAACAAAAAGCCCAAAATGTGTTCAAAAGATCAAACGAGATTTGCTCGATGATCCAAAAGATTTGCCAGGAAGAGGAGTTTAGATTTACCAATCTGAACATTGGCTTGTTCGAAAGAAAACTAGAGCTTAGAGGCAGTCGGTTGGATCAAATTTGGGCAGAATCTCGGTTCCTCTCCATCTTAATAAGACAAAAAGGAATAAAAAACCTAAAAATTTTAGAAATTAAACACATGCGTTGTCGATCAACAGTGGGAATGTCTATCGAAATAGGTCAAAATGTTAAAGACCAAAACGTAATTCATTAAAAAAGAAGTGTCAATCAACACTCTTTCCAATTTTAATGTTATTTTTTACTTCTTTTAAGCAAAAATTAATTCGTTAAAATC
>JBBYHM010000027.1:14122855-14141500 GCA_038381775.1 Adansonia rubrostipa | reverse complement strand
GAGCTTAGGCAAACATGAAGAGCGTTACTTTCATATTTAGGCTCGACTTATGAACCCTTCTAATTGTCATAACAAATAAGACATTATTGTTACTTAGTAATAATAATAATAAAAATAATAATATATTTTTAATTAAATTATTATGGTTGATTTTGGTAATCAAATTTTGTTAATTCAAAAATTTATCAATAATAAATATAAAATAATGAAAGATAAAATTAAAGAATTTTAAATAACAAAAATTCATAATGCGACAATTTTATCAAGTCAAAGAAGAAAAAAGATCAGTAAATATAAGTGACATACGGGACGAATTAATGGGATAATGGAGGATGACAGCTCCTCTTCTCCATTTTCTATTTCTTTCAAGTCCATTCTTTGACAAAAGTTAGATTGACTCGTTTATATGTACCTGGAAGCACCGATATTATAATTTAGACAGTTGTAATATATTTATATATTTTATTATATTATAATTATATTAAAATATTTTATATTTATATAAATTTTAATATATTAATAATTTATATAATATATTTTAAAATATTTATTTATTTATATTATTTTTATATTGTATTATATTTTAATTATTTTATATTATAATAATACTTTAATGTCTAACATTATCTAAAAACATGATTTTTTTTTTCATCCGGTCGAAAAATGGTGTTTGGAAAATATTTATGCGGTGATGGAGATTTTTGGACATTTTCTTGATTGGGTTCAATCAATTCAAAATGGTGTTTAACAGTTGGCGGGCTGATGAAGATTTTTGGACCACTTTTTTTTTTTTATCAGTTTGGGTTAATTACACATAATTTTTTATTATATTACTTAATTGAAAAAAAAATTTACCTCATAGATATTTATATTACAATTTGTTAAACACATAAGTATTTTATGCTAGCACCATTAAATAAATACCAACATAGCATTTAATATTTAATAAGTCATGACACATGCTAAAAACGTCACTTAAAAATATCGTGTGTTACAACTAGATTGAATATTAAATACTATGTCAATATTTATTTAATGGTATTAGTTTAAAGTATTTATATATTTAACAGAATCATAATAAAAGTACTTATTTAAGCTAAAATTTTCTTTAGTATTTAATTAAAAAAATAGTACAATATAAAGACTATTTGTATAATTAACCCTATTAAAAATTGTATTTGGAAAACATTTATGCAGTTAAATTTAGACATGTTTAATGGTGTTAATTCGAGTATTTATATGTTTAATAGAATCATAGTATAAGTACATATTAATGTTGAAATTTTCTTTAGATACTCAATTGAAAAAATAATATAGTATACGACTATTTTTATAATTAACCCCATTGAAAATTGTAATCGGCAAACATTTATTAGTTAAATTTAGATCTATATAATGATATTAATGCAAATACAAATATGTTTAACCGAATCATAATTTAAATACTCATTAAGGTCAAAATTTTTTTTAAGTACTTAATTAAAAAAAGTAAAACCATACACAAGCCAAAACTTTATTATTTTAAAATTGCTTTGTTTACTAAATATAATAAGGATCATTATCTGGAAGTGAAATTTTTTTAACGTTGTCAATAATATTATAAAAATTTAACAATTATATCATTTATTTATTTTTTATTTTTTAAATATAAACTAAGCGTATGTGATAATTTTATAATTTTATTTATAAAATTAAAAAATTATAATATTAATATACTTGATAATAATCCATATGATGTATAGGTTTTATTATCATATAATAAATAAATAAAAAAATAATTTTTATTATTTTTTATGGAGAATTGACAAAGTGGCTAATAAAGATTGAAGTTTCTTTAACAAAATTAAGAAAAAAACATGGTAAAAATGGAAGAGTAGACATACCATTTAACCTTCTTGTACTTCTGACTACAAAAGAATGTAAAAAATATTAGTTTTAGTAATAATAGAAATGATATAATTATACGATAAAAAATTAAAAATATATTATAAAATATAGTATGATATAAAAATTATATTAACATGATAGGAATACGTAAATATTTTAAAAAATTAGTATTACTGATTATTATTATTATATAATTTTAATTACATTTTTTTATTATTATGTAGTCTAATATCACTATTCTGTAACAAAGTAAAGTAATTTCATAAAAATTTATAATCTAGGCACAAGTGTTACTAAATGACAACACAAATTGTCTTTATGTATTATATATGTTCTAATTTCTTAATTAATAATACATGAATATGCGCATTACATCAGATCGAGTCGTGGCTTTGGTTTTTCAATCTACTTGCTCTAAGTCTGACTAAAGCTGGAAAGCTTATATTATTGTTCGTGAAGATATACGTAATTACGTAGTTCGAATAAATAAAAATTCTGATATTAAATAAAAAAAATTGAAGTCCACAATTATACGTTTAATTGTTTTACATTTGAAGTTTTAATTTTAGATTGAACCTTTATTACTACTAGAATTAAAAGCACAACACTTTATTATTAACCTCAAAATTTAAACAGATGTTAATTTGATATATTTTGTATGGAAGGCTAATAGAATTTTAATTTTTATTAATCTTTAAAATATAATAAATCTATACTATTATATATTGTACTGTTACAACAGCTCAGTTATGGAAATTATATACAAGCCACACTCTAATTACAATACAAAATAAAATTAGAAGTAGTTTAATCTTTTACTTTTTAAAGAGTAGCTGCCCTAAAACACAACTATTTACTTAAAAATTATTTTTTCCATTTTGTAATTTTAACTTTTTAAAAAATATTTTTTTTTTTTTGTAAAAGATGCCATAAAGTAGGGGATTTTTTATTACAATATTATTAAATTATTTATTTACAATTTTAAATTATTTTCAATTTATTTACTGAAATAAGTTTATTTTTGAATGATGTTGAAAAATCGACATTTGATTACATGAGTTCTTAAAATGATAATAAGAAATCAACACATTAAATGCCGATTTCTCAAATTTACAGTTGAGAAATCGGTACCTGACATGTCAATTTCTCAACTTAGACCAATCGAAAAAAATGATTGAGATATCGACACTTGAAGTGCCAATTAAAAATCAACATTTGATGTGTCGATTTCTCATTATCATTTTTAAAAGCTTGTCCAATCAAATGTCGATTTTTCAGCATCATTCAAAAATACGCTTATTTCGATAAATAAATTAAAAACTGTTTAAAACTGTAAATAAAAAAAATGATAATATTTTAATAACAAAGCCCAAAGTTGGTAGGATAAATTGTAATTTATATTAATATAATCTTTTTTAATAAAAAAAATTTACATGTTAATGAAAAATTATAGAATAATAAGCATTTTATTAACTTTAGTTATTTATATAATATACAACTGTATGTTCAATTTTTAATAAATATATAGGTATACAAGGTTTTTTTCATTGATATGGTATTGGAAATATGAAATATATACTCATATATTTTATAAAACAAAATAAGAGGCTCTTGAAGTAATTTTATATAATAGATATGGTAAATTTCTCAAATGAACTTTTATTTTATTTTTTCATGCATTTCTATAATATAGGATTTATGTTTTTTTGGTTTTTATAATCATAATTTATGGATTTCATAATTGAAAAAAAAGGTATTTAAATTCAAAATATACTAAATCACTTACCCAAATTGGTTTGTAAATTCTTTAATTAGCGTCCGTATATCGGTGTACTTGGAAGTAATATTTTTTTTATTTTAAGTTTTACTAAAAAATTAATTTATAAATATTTTTATAACAAATATCTTAATTTCACACAAAATAATTTTTATTTCATTAACATCTTTTACTTTCACGTGGAACACACGTGGTCATATGTCAATACTTATTCGAGGGTCGGACGCGAGACTCAAATCCCTGCAGCCAAACAAAGAAAAATGTAGTAAACGTGTGATGAAATTAGAGTTTATGCATTTCCATAATTGCCCCTACCAGATTGCATAATGACTTTCTCTTTTGTACCATGTCCCTTCCGTCTCGCCCAATCCGCCGATTACGACGAGTTCTCAAAGCTTCTGGCTCTCCGAATTGGTTAGCTGATCGGAATCCGCCGACCCGACGAATTTTAATTTGCTAAACAGTAAATAAAAAGAAAGAAGGAAAATTTGAAGGGGGTGGGGAAGGAAGGGATGAGGTCCTCAACGGAGAGAATAAAAATAGTGGAGAGTAGAACCATAAGTGATATAAATTAGCAAAAAACTCAAATGCGACCCCAATTTTAACGTAATTGGTTTAGTTCAATTATGTTATTTTTTTTGGTTTTCTTTTCTTTTTGGGTAAATGTGAGTAATTTAAATTTTTTTGAATTGGTGAAAGTGTTTTCTTTCGTATGCAAATGAAATCCTAACTAGTTGCTTCCGGAAGCGAAAAACAAATAGCGGAAGTAACAACCACATGGAGGATTAAATTGGAGAAAGCTGAGATATGATGTAATCTTCATTGGGATGGAAAATTGAAGTACTAGAGCGCTGTCATTGATAAAAGATAATGGTATCTTATGTTATTTGAATTTTTTTTATATATTATTGTTTTTGATACATTTGTCTGTTTAATAATCGAACGGGAGTATAAAGGTGTGATAATTTAAATACGTGAAAAAACTTAAAAAAATTAAGCATATTTATGTCGGAGACATTTCCATATCTAAATATAGTTTGATGGTATTCAATTGATGCCAACGTACTCAATTAATCTAGTGTAGTTCTACTGGCCCTGCTTTTCAAAGTGAAGTTCAAATATGGATTTTCTTCTCCTTTTTGTTGTAAATTCTGATGCATCACTGAGAAATAGATTTTTTTTTTTTTTCATCGCAAGTTTTTGTTGTCATTATTTATCAAAGCCAAGAATTACCTCTGCCTTAGATCCTTATTTGTAGGTTATTGTTAGTGAGGGAGGTAGGCAATGAATGACTGAACTGTAAAATAACAGGTAAGGAAGTCTTTCTGTGATTGGAGTGAAATGGGTGTTCAAAAAGCAGCACAGTTTTTTATTTGTGACTCAAATTGTTAAGTTGTATTGTAACTTGAGAAATGAATTATTGTGCACTTGTCGATGGCTTTATTTTAGTTCATTCTTTAGGGTTTAATGAATATATAATACTGGTTGCTCCCAAAGATTCTCGCCTATATTTTGTTAAATATTCGATTGCTCATGTTTTGATATCAGCTGTTTTAATATTGCGAATAATTAACTTCTTGCTCTCAATCATCTGGATTTTTCTGATATGCTCACTGCTCTCTAGTCTGAGATCTTTCGAGCTGAGAAGAATATTATAGATCCATGCACCATGCTTCTAAGGTTTTCAAGATTAGAAAAAAAGGCATTTCATTCTGGATTCTTATGAAATGCTTAATATTCTTTTGAAATGCATATAAGGCAACTTGTTCCCCATTTCACTGGCTTCTTTCTTCCTTCAGTTTGGTTTCTGAAACAATACCATGCCATCATGATTATGGAGTGTCTACAAAACCAAAAGTTTTACTTGAAAAAGATATCTATCTCCCTCTCTGCTTTATGCATTTCTGTTACTGTTCTAAAGGTTTGATATAAAATTTGAGTCCAAATTCTTGTTGTAGAGACTACTGAATTTCAGTGCTTCTAATTCTGCTCATGAGCTGGTACTTCAATATTTTTGACTGCCTTTTTATCATCCTCTAGTATAGGCTGAGTTAGTGTTCTTTTATGATTATAGCTACACAATTTCTGATTTATTCGTTTACTCTTGTAAATCCAGCTTGATTAAAATGAATTCTGTTGTTCATCTGCAGGCAGTTAGCCCAGCTGCACTAGAACTGGGTTGTTATGTTTCAAGAGCTCTGCAACTTTCATATTCCAAACAAAAGGAAGAGCAATTTCGGAGAATGTAAATTATTTTCTTTATTTTAGAGATTTCCCACTAATGTTGCATAGAGTTCAGAACTTGAAGCAAAGTGTTGGTTTCATTCCTCAATAAGATACAGAAAGGTCTATATGGGTCTTTTTGTCTCCAATTTATCTTCTCACCTGCCTTTGTATGTTTAACATCTGGAATTACTGAAGGTCTATATTGGTCTATTTTGGGGTACAGTAAGAGAAGGGATTACCGAAGGTCTATTTTGGGATAAAGAAAAATGCATTTTGGGATACAGTAGGTTTATATTGGTCTTTAGTTTTCACTTCGCGTAATCCCTTGTCTTATATATAAGCCTTCCTCTCTTCCCCAAAATTGTAGTACGGAGCCTTCAAATGCAAAGTTCATTTTCGTTAATATGGTTCCTTCAGATGTTAAACTAACGGCTCAAGTTACGGAAGTACCAGATAAAGACCTGGCATTCTTTTGTTTTGACGTGTTTAATTTTGAGTAGCATGGTATCTATGCTAACACAGCAGATAAATTCATTTTTATTTTTCTTTGACAATTAACTCTGTGGCTATAGTGTATCTGTTGTTATGGTGCACTAGTCTTGCTTTGCTTATTTGTCTATTTCTTTATGTGCTTTTCTTGAATGTATACTGCATAGAGGTTATTCTGTTTCTCTCTAATACTGTCATAGAAGGAAATTTGCAATAATTGATCCACATTAGTTTTTACATTGGCCTTTTATTACATTATTTTGGTTAATATTTAACATACAAAGATGCTTTGCTGGGTTTTCCTTCACAATTTCTGTGCTGTTTCACTTTTTGCTAGCTCTGTCCTTTTATTTGTTAGGAATAATCCGGGGTTCAACATGCAGAGTTTAGTGCATGTTACGTTTGAAAAGGTTTGATGACCTTAATCATTTTCTTGCTTCTTTAGGTCATTAAGACTGTTGCGTCCAAAGGAGGAAACCCTTTCCAAACATTCTATTCTGGGCCCAATGGGCTTTGTAGGCAGTGACAGCCACCTAGGAATGATAAAGGGTTATGGTGATGTTGATCTAATTCGCTGGTCCTTAATTGGAGACTATTCTTACATTTCTTTCCTTACTGCGGGTGCAATATGGACTCCAGTTGAATTCCCAAGGTCAGCCCCTTTATAGGTTTTGGGAATAATTCGTACTTGTTGATCTCAAGTTACATTTATTGACTTTTAGAGGAAAATAAGATAGCTTCTGGAGGCATTAAAGGATTATTTTACAGAAGCACCTTACTTTGAAGTAAATTTTGAAACTTCAAAGTAGCCCTCCATGCATGATTTTAATATCCTTTTTATATATTTTGATTGTTTTGGTGAAGTTTATGGTTTGAAGACTTTATTATCTGATGGTATTTATGGTTTGCAGCAGCCTGTGAAAAATGAACTTCCAGGGAAGAATGATCACAGCAACTCAGCACCTGAAGCATCAAGCTTGGAATCAATTCTTAATGTTGATAATCATGTGAATAGTCAGAAGTGTCATGTGGATGAACCTTGTCCGATTATTTTGAAGAATCAGAAACTGCCCCTGTTCATATTAATGTTACCAGACAGCTGTCTCCTCTTCCTGTGCTTGCAGAAGTACAGGATTTGGTTCATGCTACAGCTCCCCAGGTCTCGGAGACAGATTGTACAATAGAGAATCCCTCGGTAGATGGTATTGTTCATTCTGAATCTCGTCTACAGTTGCATATTGTATGTACACCCATGATGCGGCTGAAATAAATAAATTATTACACATTTATATAATATAATTACTAAAATAGAATTAAAATAATCATCTTTGAATATAAAAAAGAAGAAATTGAAATAATTGCGCATACAACTTTTAGAATGGAGAAGAAATGGGGAGAAGTGGATTAAAAGGTAACGGCTTTTTTACCTCGTTAATCCATAATTTTTATTTTGCAGTTTGATTTTTTTTTTGTCAATTTTTCAATTAAATTGGTCTCTTTTGTTTTGATCTCCCATACACATCTTTCAAATATATATCGAATATATTTGAAGGATTATATTTTTATACTTATCTTTAAATATATGTCGGATATAGATATTAAATACATATATTTAAAAGAATGAAATAGACAGAATTAGACTTTCGTACCTGCGGTGGCTTGATTTGTATCGGTTCTCTGCTTATATGACACAAGTTTTGCCGGTGCAGCAATTTGTCTAATGATCACTTGTAGCATCACTCTCTATTTCAAAAGAAAGATCCCATGTATTGGAACAACTGGCCTCCTTTGGAAGTTCACTAAGGGTGGTAAAGATATTGAGGCTTTTAATAAAGAATGGAACTTCAGCTCCTAAAAGGTACAGTTATTCAGATGTCAGGAAAATGACGAATTCATTTAAAGAAAATCTAGGGAAAGGAAGTTATAGAAGTGTGTACAAAGGGAAGTTACTCGACGTCCATCTCGTTGCTGTGAAAGTGTTTAGTACATCCAAAGGAAATGGTCAAGAGTTTATCAATGAGGCTGAAAGTATTAGCCGAACTTTATCCTTTTAGGCTTTTGTTTGAAAGGTAAATAAGAGCTTTGATTTATGAGTTTATGTCGAATGATCCTTTAGAACGATTCATTTACTAAAAAAATAATATTTTAGAGGATCGTCAACAGTTAATAGTTAAAAAATTGCATCGAATTATAATTAGAATCCGAGAACTCAAGGGCAAAAGAAGGGGGGCAGGCAGGTGCTGCCTCGACCCCCCCTTCATTTCTTTAAGGATGTTTGAATATTTTCTTAGCTCCTTTAAAAATTTAAGGAAATATTATATTTGGGCCCCCCTAATTTTTTTGGCTTCTTAACAAAAATTTCAATTTAGTCGCTATTGTAGAATTTATTTTATATAATAAATTTGGTAACCTTTTCAATCAATCAAGTAGATGCATTTACATTAATTATTATATTTAGTATTTGTCATTCTATGCTTGTAAGGGAAAAAAAAAATAAAAAAAAATTAAACATTACAGTATCTAATATAAATGTTATATTTCCTTCCACAATATGAAATAATTTTATATATATTTTAATTAGACAACAGATTTTTTAGATATTGAAATTTTATTACAGTAATTTTTCATATGCAACAAGAATTATAATATTCACAATTAAAAAAAGTTATTTCATTATAAAGAGTTTATATGTAACAAAATTTATAATATCATATATAATATTAAAATTTAATATTCTATATTAAAATTATTCATAGATAAAGTTAAACACATACAAAAAAAATTTTTACTTGCCCGAGTGCAACCTGGTCTGAGCCCCAAATAATACGATCCATGGGTATCTCGGCCCCCTTATTGCTATTTCTGACTTTGCCCCTGTGCGGACTTAATACTTGCACCTTGGCTGTAATACCCGGATTTTGCATTTTAACATAAAATCTCATTAACATTCTCCTGGATAAAAACTTTTGCCTGAAAATCTCCGATTTCAGGCTTGCAAAACCATGCACCAGGATAGATAGTATTGTATCAATATTCGACGCAAGAAGAACAGTGGGTTACATAGCTCCGGAAGTATTTTGCAGGAACATCGGAGGTGTTTCGCATAAATTTGATGTCTAGAGCTACGGAATGATGATTCTGGAGATGGTTGGAGGAAGAAGGAACTTAGATGTAGGGGTAAGTCAGACCAGCGAGATATATTTTCCTCACTGGATCTATCGGCATGTTGAGCAAGGCAACAGCGAACCGCAATTGCTAGGTCTCACAAATATTGAAGAAACAGAGATTGCAAGGAAGATGATACTGATCGGCTTGTGGTGCATACAAACAAATCCGACGGACAGGCCTTCGATCAGTGAGGTGAAAGAGACGTTGGAAGGCACCGAATTCTGGCAAATTCCGCCGAAGCTTTAGTTCCCTTGATCTCCTCCAAGGTCACCTCTGGATTCGACCTCCTTATAGTTATCCTGATATATTGATGCATTTTCTGACAAAATAATGGTTAAGAACGGAATGAACGGTGTAAAAGTCTGAACATCCAAATCAAAGGACTTGCAATACATCAACTATCTCTTGATCCACGCTGCAATTTGTTTTAGTTTCTTCCGTTCAAAGCTTGCAAAGATGTCCTTAACCGTAGTTAATGAGGGTTTGATTGAGTTAAAACTTGTGAAAAGCGAGCAGAAAATAACTCCATTGGTTCTATTTTAGGCTTTTTTACTACTTTGATATGGACGAAACAAATACTTCTCGCACATGGGAAAGATGGATTTTCTTTTAGACAATGTTTGCTGACTATGTTACTTGAGCTAGGGTGTAAGCGTCCGACACAAATATGTTTAATTTTTTTTTAATTTTATGTATTTAAAAAATTTTTGAAGGATGATATTTTTATATTCATATCAAATTTATATTAAACACGAACGTGAGACAAAAATACTCCATAAAAAAATGAGTGAGAGCAACATAGGTTACAGAGCATCTATCTCAACTCTTACTGGGTTTTTTATGCTAGTAGACCTTCAGAACTTGAAAGGCTTTTTGCCTGATATACGAGCCTACACTAGAGTGCTTATCGATAAAAGTGCACCAGATTGCAGCGGCCACCCGTTATATGGTTTCAGCTCCTTACAAAATTTCGCATTTAGTTTATAGATGCATCAAGAATGCAGTCAAAGAACTTTCAGATTGGGACTGAGTCTAGAAAATTAGCCTTTTCATCGGCTTTACTTGAGATATTTTTGAAGGTGTTCAAAATGGAAAATGATTGCATCTTGAAATACCCAAAAAACAATGGACAGTCGAAAGAGGACTTAATGAGTACAATTGACGCATAAATTCATATAGATGGATATGTGAAAAGGATAAACATGTGTATAAATATAATGCAATAGTGAGCTTGCATGGAAGAAAACACTCATAAACTAAAGAATCGATTACAAATAAAATAACGAATTTATGCAACTGTTATAATCAAAAAAAAAAAAAAGAGAGCAGCAACAATCAGCTCAAAATTTTAAGTACCAAAAGCTGAGCTTTTATACACCAAATACTTATCCTAGATATGATAATATTTACATCCCATTACCATTCAAGGTATGGGCACCGGTGAAAAGAAAATTGAGAGTCACCCACTTCTTAATGAAAGGATAGATTGACGGTTCAACCAGTTAGACAATCTCTCTATTTATGCCTGAATTTTAAAAGCTTGTTATTGTAGAAGAGCTGCTAGCCCAATTTATCATTACTGAATCCGGAGAATGAGGCATTGGTCCACTCTTCAACAACCCACCACCCTCGTCGTCTGCCGTAATATCCAGCACTTCTGCCTTTTGTTTATTGTAATCCTCGTTTTGTATCCCCTTTAGAGCCTCCAACACTTGTGCCATAGTCGGCCTCATGTCTTTCTCGCTTTGCAGGCACTGGAATGCCACCTCTGCCACTCCGGTTATCATCTTCCTAACCTTGTCGTTCGATTCGAAACCAAGAGACGGATCCACTAGCTCGTGCAATGCTCCGTTTTGGATCTTGTTGATCGCCATGCTCGACAAGTTAATCTCGTGGCGGTGCCTCGTGATGTCGACAGCCGGTTTCGATGATATTAGCTCGATCAGTACAACCCCAAAGCTGAAGACATCGCTCTTGTCAGTAAGCTGGTAGCACTGGTGATATTCTGGATCAACGTAACCGGGAGTCCCTTGCGGAGCAGTGGAAACATGGGTTACATCGATCGGAAAGAGACGAGACAGTCCAAAGTCCGCAACCTTAACACCAAAATTGTTATCAAGGAGAATGTTGTTGGTTTTCACGTCACGATGGATAATGTCGGAAGCGTGGAGATATTTCAATGCATTTGCAGTCTCAATGCCTATCTCTAAGCGGATTTGCCAAGACGGTGCCCCGGGTTTAGCACGTTCACCATGGAGGTGGTCAGCGACGGTGCCATTGGGAACATATTCATATACAAGCAAGAGTTCCCGACTGTGGCGAGAGGTGCATCCGTAAAGTGCGACAAGGTTTTGATGGCGCAAGCGAGTTAGGATCTCGACTTCATTCATGAACTGCTCGACTCTCCTGTAGTTGTTTTCGTATAAGCGTTTAACAGCAACAGCTCGGCCGTCTCGAAGTTTGCCTAGTTAAGAAAGATTGGATAAGAAACAATAACTGATGACCCAAAGATCGAACTAGCCAACGCATAATATGAAGTTTTTTCTTACCATAATAAACAGTTCCAAAGCCTCCATCGCCAAGTTCCCTATCGGAATCGAAATTGTTGGTAGCTTCTTCGAGCTCGCTATAGGTGAACAGATGGACGCAAGCAAAAGAATCACCCTTCTCAGAATCCATCATGAAAGAGCGGTCACTAGAACTCTTGCCGCCGGTTACAAAAGAAGATTTAAAGAACCCCTTACCACGGCGATGGCGTAGCCAGATATAGAAAGCGATGCAGGCGATTATAGCGCCCACGGCAAGGGCACTAAAACCTGCGCATGTTTTAATGTTCAAATTTTATATCATTTTGGTGGGAAAAAAAAAAAAAGAAAATGCATAGAGCAACATACTACTTTTATGTTACTCGAACTTGGGTGTGAATGTCAGATAAAATTTTATGTTAATACAGGTTTGTTCAATATTTTTAAAGTTTTTTTCCTATATCTGGTCATATCTCCACACCCATATCCGAAAATGTATTAGATATTGATACTTATAAAAGAAAAAATGAAGAGTCAGAACAACAAAGCATTACCGGAAGAGAAGAATGGAAAAAAGGAGGATCAGGAGATTATATTATTACCGATTATTAGCTTTCTTCGCACGTTTAAACCATTGCCTGAAATAGAAAAAATCGAGAGAAATGAAACGGTTAGAAAGCATAAATAAAGAGTTAAGATTTGCGTAATACCAAAGAGGCAAAATCTGTCAGGTAAAATTTGAACAAATTGCTATGAAATCAGTAAAAATATGATGAACCTCTCTGTCTCAGCCTAGTTTATCTTCGTTATGATCACTATCCATAGAGCTTTTTTCAACTCAAACCAAATAATCTCTTTAAATCTCTATGTATTTTGTCAGTGTCACATTCATGATGCAATATAACAGGAAACCATAACTGTTGGTCCTTTCAAAATACGTATTTCCTTGGCCTACATGAAGAACTAAACAAAAGGATAGGAAACCCGGAAGTTAACTTTTATGAAGAGATCTTTTTTAGATCTGTGCCAAGAATCAGATAGCATCACTATATTTTCATACTTCTATTATAGCTAACTAACCATCTAGAAAACTTAAGCTAAAACGAAGCAAGATGCTTATATCGTTGGTATATAGATTTTAGTATGCAAATGAAGAGGAATTTTGCAACAGAGTAGGAGCAGAGCAAGGAAATTTTGAATTATGATAAATGGGATGATTACAATCCCTCAAAACTCTCAACATTTCTAAGCAACATGTAATCCCACAAAGGATCAATTACCAGCACTTTAAATCAAGTTATATGCTCCGAAATCCGAACTTCAGCTATAAAAATTGTTTAATTTAAGGTACTCAATATAATACTATAATAGACTTGACTATTAAGTTAGTGACCATTGCAGGGCAAGACTGCAAGAGTGCAAATGAAAGATAACTGATAAATGAAGTAACTAACTTGTTACCTCTAATCAAAAACGTGATTAGGAAAAGCTAAAGCTAAGAAAAAGAACGACCAAAGACATGAAAAAATAATAGTGTAGGAAGAATCGGTGGTTTTAGAACGAATGTCCTATGCAATTACCGTCATTGCAGGTCTTAGGATGAGGCCCATCCGAGCAAAAACAAACAAATTCATGAGCATCATTGAAGCCGCAACGCCCTCCACTTCTTTTACAGTTGCTGCAACTATGTGCAGTCCAGTTCAAAACGAAGCCCAACTTCAAAACTTCGGTATAATTCATATCTAACAAACTAACGAAATTAGCATCGTAGTTTACGTACACAGGGGCTTCGACCAAAGTCCGGCATGACTCCACTGAAAAATTAGTTTTCTCCAAAGCTTCTACGTGAAAAACAGCGAAGGAATGGAAGGAGGCGTTGCTAGCACAACTCACTGGATAAGTATGGTACTTCGGTTGCTCCTCGCAATCATATAAAAAAGAAAGATGGACATTATCAAGACTAAGACTAAATGGGTTTCGATCAAGGCTAACATTTTGTCGAGGAGTTGGACAATCATCTTCATAAACAACATCATTGACCACCAGCAACGAATTGTTGTTGTAAAATATATCTTTGATAATGTAACTTGCCTCGAAAATTTTGATTATGGGATTTTCATCTTTGCAGGTGATCTCGAAGTTCGGATAACCGCAAAAGGATTCTTGTTCTTCAAAAATCCAAAAAGGGTAGCTTATATTGGGACCATTACCGCAGCTTCGAGGCTTACAAGCCTCGAAGTGCGAGTCTGTGGACTGGGTTTCAGTTGCCAAGGTGATCAAAAAGACGAAACTTATACAGAGAAATGGTCTAAAATTTAGAAGTTTTCGTAAATCCATTTGAGAAGGAAGGAAGCAATAATGGATGGCATGAACCAGAGGAAAAGAAAGGTGGTATTTTTTTAGCTTGAATTTGCTAATTGATTGTGATTGGAGTTTGAAAAAGTAGGGCAAAGACAAAACAAGATTTCAAGCAAAAGCAAAAGCAAAAGCAAAAGCAAAAGAAATGATATTGTTTCTTCTACAGCAACCTACCGAGATTGACTAACCCATATTCAAATCTATCTTGGAGTTTGCTTCACCTTCATGCATCCGTTTTGGCAACTCTATGGGCCAATAATTTTGTCAAAGATTGGGTGGCGCCTACCCTTTCTAAATTCTAATTGCTTCAATGGAAGCCAATAACTTAAGTTTAAGAACACTATCAAAAGATATCCTTGACTTAAAAACTTTAGTCTTTTAAACCCAGGAAAATTGCATCTATATAAGGTGTCGTAACTTTGGACACAATTAAAAAATAATATAAACATGAAATAAATATATTAAAATATTAAAATTTAAATAATATAAATTATTAACGTATTAAAATTATATAAGTAATAATGTCATAAAATATACTACATTGAGGAATAATGACTATCCTAGAATTCTAGAACAAAATCCTGGATTAGAAAGACACCGCGTCGCTCGTAATGGTGATGTCATAATTATATGAATCAAAGTAGATTTGTCTTTGAATAGGCTAAGCTGCCCTCTGTAGTTGGCTGAAAGGGAAATCTCATTGACATGAATAAAACTGTCTACACCTACCCAATATTAAATGGGACAAGATATGGAAAAGTTGAAAGATAATTAATCGGTGTGGTTGATCAGAAAGAGAGAAAAAGAAGGATCATTTTTGCCACACCTTTCGACTGCATTAGAAGGGGGGAAATGATGGTCTAAGCTTAGGCAGAAAACACACATATTTGAACTTGGGTTTAATGTCACAGTCACCCTTAAAAAAGATAATATTTAATAAATTTAAAGTTAGAATTTTAGTATTTAAAATCTGTTTTTTTCCTCACACTGAGAATTTCTTTGAAATGGGCAAAAAGATAATTGGAGAAATTAAGTGCCAAACAGAGAAGTAGAACATGTTTAGTGACAGCATCCTGGGGATCAATTGACGGATTCAAAAGCTAGACCTGGAACCTTCTGACGAAACCGGGAACACATTCTTAAGGAGGCGCATCAAGGAACCAACGTAAAAAAGGATTGGATCATTAAAGACCGGAAGCCATAAAAAGCAGGTGGGAAAAGCAGAAAAAATTAAGACATCACCATTTGATTTCCTCCATGGAAAGGAAAGATCTCCATGTTTTCTGATTAGGAAGAACAGGATTTCAGTTGCATTTTTCCACTAGTTACTAGGCTAACTGCTTATGGATATGATTCAGAAAGAGTTAAAATGGAAGTGGAAATAAGAAGCTGCCAAACCAGGTTCCTTGATCCCGTCGGTTCTATTAATGTATCAAATGTTCTTACAGTCAAATGAATATCATCAATGACGGATAATAGACTTAATGCGACCAAGTGGCTGTAAGAGCCTAACGTGGGGGGTTTCAAATTGTTGGATCGTTTCATTGTAAGCTAGAAATCAATCAATCTTGAAAAGATCCCACCGAGGGAATTCAGGAAATTCACCAAAATTTCCCACCCTTTTGGTGTTTTCCACAACTTGAATGGCCTAGAAAGACGGTAAACAAAATGATTTTATTAGAGATGGTTTGGCCATTGAATTTTGAGAAGAACCTTTGCCCAAGACAACGCGTTACTTGGTTTTGAAATGATGAGCTATGACCAACTCTCATGATTCTAAAAATTAGTCTGACTTGACCTATTCAGCAGATTTTTTTTTTTCTTCCACTGGATAAAGGTCAAAGTTTTCATGCCTAGCCACTTTCACATTTCGAACAGTTTTGAGCTATTCCAGTAATTTTTAAAATATTAGCAGCCCAAATTTCAAGTTATGTTACTCTATTTTTTTAGAGTATCTATGTTTAATATATTTAGATGTAAATACGAAATTATTTTTTAAAAATATTTTAAATATATAAAAAATAAAATAAAATTTAAATATACTCTTATTCAACACATATTTTTATTAATATTTATCTCTGAATTTAAGGAACATAAGTTTCAAGCAGATCTAATTATCTAAATCTAAACCCTAATTCATCTGCAAGTAAGAATTATCGAAGAACAAGTTTTTTTTTTTTTCTTTATCAATTGGAAGAGCAAATCTTACTTCAAGGTAGTTGGTTTAATCTCACATGAATTCTTTACCTTCAATTGCTAATATTACCAATCACCATTTACCTAAAGTATATACTAAAAGTTGAATTTCTATATTTTCTTTAAATTCTACCTAAAGAAACATTAATTTTTTTTTTTTGGGTACCATCTGATAAAAAATTGATTAAAAAAAAAGTAAGGATACATGATTGTGAATCAATGACCCTAATCACCACTAATTCTTACTGCTAATCTTTTTATTTTATTTTCTTTTTCATTATGAAACTAAGTAGCTAAACCTATTTTTTTATTATAAAATATTTATGTACTCCAATATCATTTTATTTTATTTTTATTGGTATTGATGTTGGTGCTAGACCTATAATGGCCCAAAAGACAAAAACCCAAAAGGTCGAATGAAGAAGCACACAACAGAATCCCAGGTAAGGTCTAGTTATTCTATTTCACACATTCTTACTGATATCTCATATTGCACTACACCTACATGGATAGCTTTTCCATTATTTATTTATTTATTTAAGTTTAATTTGAACCCACATACTTATTTTACTATTTAAAAAATATTAAAATTTTGATAAAAATTTTATTTTAATATTTATTTTATGATTAAATTTAAAGAAAACGCAATATTAATACATAAATTATCATGTTTTTATCTCTTTATTTTCCAAATTTTATTTTTCTATATTTTCCAACTTTTATACCGAACAAAAAGAGCAAAAAGTAATTTCCTATCCATCTTTCCTTCTTTTTCTTTATATTTTCTGTCAATTCTTTCCATTTCCTTCCCTTTTGCACCAAAACAATAGCAACCTCAGAATTCATATCTCTTTCTTTTGAAGGCCATTCTTCTAAATCCCACCTAAACGATAGTAATCTTTCTCGATTCAACGAACTTCCCTTTTGTTCGTGTATAGACATCATTGAACAACTAATTATTCAGCCAAAAAATTAAAGACCCTCCATCTGGTTTCACTCATAACATAGCAATTACCAATATTAGTCTCTAATGAAAAATAAAATCAAGATCCCCCTTGGATAAAATTTCACTCTAACCCACCTATGTAGAGTTTTCAATATAGTAATCTGATACTCACTAGTCCCAAAGTATGCCATCAGGTTTACTTTTCTTGATTTCAAAGTTTTTGTTCATTTGCAACACGAAAGAAAATAAGATGACACACTTTTGAGTTTTGACCCTGTGGCTGCCTTGAATTGTCTATTGGCATTTTTCCTGCTCTGCTTTTCTTGACATGTTCAAAGTAGACTGGAAAGTTAAAACAAGACAACACCATTCACAATTCCTAGCTAGCAAGCTCTCGCTACCATTGGACGGCGTGAGTAAGGGCTAATTAAAAAGGTTATAACTTTACCTAATTTTAGCAATCAAATTTAAGGGAATTGAATGACTAATTAACTTGAGTTTTTTTTTTTTTTTTTTTTTTTCGCTTAGGGTTCTTAAGAGGGGGAGGGGTTTAATTTTGGGAGTGGGGCTTAAAGTCAAGATTTCAGGACATGAACAAAAAGGTTGTTGCATATAAGCTTGATGAAGAGTTGGGTTTTAAGAGACTGTGCGTACCAGGCCTTTTGCAGATAGGATATTCATGTGAACTCAGATTTTCGCATTTCCACTCGCGGCTGTTGCACTTGGAACAGAAAATATGAGGAAAATCATAGACAACATCAAATCCCCATCTCCAATCTTCAAGCGATGCTGAACTTTCATTCGGGAATAAAGCGCTCCGATTAACCTGAACTTGGGTAGCGCTACCACAATAGCGGCTATATTGTTCATAAGAGTCTCTGTCCTCCGTATAGAAAGAATGCCCTTGGTTGCAATCAAGTGAAACTGTATGTGGTGGTTGTGCTGGTAAGTTGCAATTGTAAAAGAAAGTAAGGTTGCGATTTGTTTGAGAATAATGCAAGAATGGGTACCACAGGTTTACGTTGGGGTTTGCAAGACAAATATTTTCCCACAAATCGTTTCTAGCAATAGTC
>JBBYHM010000027.1:14074596-14097776 GCA_038381775.1 Adansonia rubrostipa | reverse complement strand
TATGTTTTATCTTTATCACTTTAAATAAACATAGTAATAAATCTTATTAATAAATGTGGTATATCTTATCATGAAAGTCTTTCAGTACAATTATAATTTTTATTATAAATGTGATAAATTTTATTAATAATAAAAAAATATTTAAAATGATAAAATTAGTAATATAATGAATAACAATGGGTATTTTGGTCAATCCAAAAAAATTTTACATTCGTGCCTTTATATATATATATATATATATATATATATATACACTAATTTTTAATGTCACATGCTTTGCACACAATTTTATATTTTTCACTTTTTTAATTTATTAGATAATATATTTTTGCTTCATATAAATAATGAATTAATAATAATTTAAAGAACAATTTAACAAATAGTCAAAAACCTTCATGATAAATTCTTTTTTAAATTTATCGAATTTGCAATATGTGAAATTTGCCAAGACCAAAACAAATCATATAAAAGATAAGAAGTAAGAAACCGTATTAAAAAAATGATCAATTTACCAAAGAGTCAAAAATCTTTAATGTGAAAGAAAAATTTTTGAAGTTATTAAATTTGTGATTTTGAAATCTATCCTATGAATAAGTTTAAAAAAAATGTTATGATAGTAAACGAAAAAAAAAAAAAAAACCCAAAATCATTCTAAGAAAAGAAAAAGCAAGAGACTGTATTCAAAAGCAAAAAATATTTAACAAAGTATTATTCAATATTTTTTTCGTGAAAATAACACCTAAAGCATTTATTTGTAGTTAGAAGTTTTTGGTAAGAATTACTCTAAGACTATAATTACTCTGTGATAAGAAAACGTAATATATATAAAAATTAATTTTTGATTAAATTTAAACATATGAAATTATCATTATCTTATTTTAACCAATTATTTGAATAAAAATTTAAAAATTTATAATCCTAATTTTGTAATATATAACAGAATAGAATACAAGTTTAATTGTTGTTAAGTAATATAATAAATCAATGATTAACTATAAACAAATAAAATTATCATTATCTTGTTTTGATCAAAATATTTAGATAAAATTTTAAAATATATATATATATAATGCTTATGTTATAATATATAATATAATAATAAAATATTGACAAAACGAGTAATAGCTATTAAGCAATATAATATACAATAATGGATATTATTGTTAGTTTAAAAATTCTTCATATTTGTATTTATATATATTATTACAGATTAAGGTAAATTTGATAATGTAAAATTTAAATTAATTAATCTTCATAATTTCTTAGAGCAAATTTTCATTTAAAAAAGATGTTAGAATAAATTTATAAACTCAAATCATAGCCTATGGTCAAAAGTGAAATGATCAATATTAATATAAAAGAGTAAATTATGAAGATTAAAAAAAATACTAATAATAAAAAAATTAAATGTGGTTGTTTTACACTTTCAAAGATGATATATTTTATATATGATTGATAACTTTTACTAAAAAAAGTACAAATTACTAGTAAAAATAAATTTATATTACAATATTTTTGAGTTATTGTTCACCTCTATCACTTTTAATTACGTTGTTCAAGTAGATTTTTATTGTCTAAATTAAAATAATTGAATTATGAAATAGTAATTTATTTTTTAAATCAATAATTGAATATCATTTGTAAACAAGGAAGAAATACCAAATATATTTATTAAAATAAGATGTGATGTAATACTGCCAAAATGTTAATTTTGATAGTTTTATTTGTAAAAGTAAAAACAAGTATAAAATATGCAACATAAAGTATTCCTTCTATCTGTTTGATGAATTGAATAAATAAAACTATATTTGGATTCTTTTTCAATTTAATTACCTTTAGCATTTTTTTTTTAATTTTTAATGAGATAATATAATATCTCATGACCTATTTTAAGGTAGATATTTTCTGACCTTGCTATAGACAAACCTAATTTTGCAATTGACTTGATTCGTGTCCCCTAATAAAAATAAATTAATTAATTATCTTCTGCATTAACGGTTGAAATTTTAATTTAACAAGTGAGATTATAAAATTGTTATGTGCATTTGTTTAAATTATTAAATGAACATACAATAAACATCTAACTTTGTATGTAAAAGTTCAAAAATTTTTACTACTAATGAATACATAAAATAAAAATCCAAGTCAAACTCTGTTCATGTGACAAAGAACAGCCCCTCTATTGCTAAGTTGACGGATAATGCAAAATTAAATCTTATAGAGTTCAATTTCCATTCTCAATCCATAACCAATATGAACTCAAAGTTTTCTTCATAAGCTCTGAAACTTCTTCATAATGGTTTCATTCCATGCCTAGAAATGATTGTCACCATGGATAGAATAGGAACTGGAGCTCTGGAAATGGTTCAGTCTGAATATATAATAATGATGCACATTGAAACTCCTTAGTTTGAACTTGGTAGCCTAATGATTGAATAAGAGCGTTATGGGATTTGAATTTCATTAAAAAAAAAAAAAAAAAAAAACCTAATGGAATGTTAGATGTGAAAGATCTTAGAATGCATTTGTAATACTCTTGAGAAGTTAAGATTTGAGATTCTCCAAGGGTTGTTGCCGGGATATGATAGAGGCTGATGAAATTTGGATGCTTCAAAGGAATTTTCCCTTTTGAGAATGAAGAACAAACTCCTTTGGAGACACCATTGACAGCAAAACATGTGAGGGCTACAAAATAGAATAATAGAAGTGTTATCAAAAGTGGCCAAATAAAAAAGGCTTAAGAGCATCATATAGCAGTTTAAATTTTCAATATTACGTTCTTTACATGCGCACACAAGGAATAACAGTGAAAAAAGTAGCTACAACCCTATCCGGAAATGAGGTAGTCAAGTAATGAAATAAAAAAAAACATATTCCTTGAAAAGACATTCAGAGGGGACGAGTAAACTAGGTAAAGGAGTACCCTTAAGCAGCCTTGATTTCAAATCTCTCTGTCCTTATTTATGCACACGATTCCACACATTAATAAACCAATAAATGAAAATAATAATAAAAAAAACTATAATGTTTTTATGGATTGAAAGGAGAGGCAAAGAGAATAAGTCTAGGAAGAGTAAATAAGAACAATAAGTTCATCTAAGAATGGAGGTACTCAAGTTAGCATAGTTTCAACTTTCAAGCTACAAAATATATACTATGCGAATTATCGTGCAAATCCATTGCTTACAATATAATTTAAATTTCGGAGCTCAACACTGATACTTATCTCCTTATTGGAGTACATAACAAGAAACTGACTGTAAATTTTTTGAGACTGTAGAAGTAATATAAGCTGGTGTATTCCCTAAGCCCAATACTATTGGTTACGAATGCACAACGTAATAAGCATTACTATCATTGTATCAAAGCATTATTTCGAAATTGTTCCTAGTCAATACTTTGTCGTGGTAAGGCACTGATAAATTAGCGAGATGGCACATCTCAAGTAATGAATTTGGATAGACTTGAGCTAACATGTGAATGCTTGTTACAAGAACAAATTCATTAAACGTTACCTGATATGAGAATGTCATTTGGTAATTCACTTGATGTCTATGCAACAATCTCATTCGGTGGTTGTATAAGTAGTCCTCTTATTTGAGATTACTAATGATCTTATATGAGGATTGCTATACTTTGATTTTAACTTACTTATGGTCCTAATTACTGATACTATAATTAAGTTCTTTTGGATATAAAATGAGGCATATGACGAAGCATAGGTAACCATGACAAGATTCATCTCTTTGAGTGATCAAGAGAATAACTTAATTAATCTTGACAAGAATTTAACTCAAAAAATCTCTCATCAAAGTGAAATGAAGTTTTAGAATAGTTCTAAATCTCATTTGAAGAGGTAATTGTCTATCCCGAGACTTGATATTTTTAAACTAATTGAGTAGACATTAATCTAGCTCAAAGCCAAACCAAGATTTTAAATGATGTAAGGATAATAATTATACTGAGAAATCAAGCACGTATAAGTTGATCAAACATCATCCATCTTTCCTGCCAATAGGGTTTTAACTCATGGCTTGATGACAACTATGATCTACAAATGCAAGATTGATTAATTAGAGAATTAATGATGAACTCAAATGATTTGATTCATTTAATTTAAATTTATTAAGGATTACAGTAATATATTTGTTGCCGACATATTACAGAATCCAAGGATTACACACAAATAGAATGTGGCTTGTAAAAGATTAAATTGGCTTAAATTAAGTTGGATTTGTTTTGAAAAAGAGTTTGGAATTTCACATGCTGAATTAAATTAATTTAAAATCTAGGGAAAATGGTTAAAAGTAACAAATCCTACTAGGAGTAGGACTTGGATGGCAAATCCTACCGTGAGTTGGATTTGGCCGAACACTCCCTATACATAGAACCTGTGGTCGATCATCTCATTGATCGAAGAGCACATCACAATTGGATATGTTCAAGGATCACGTTATTCATTTAAATTTAAAAGTCTATTTAATATTCAAAAAATTTGAATAAAAATATTATGCTTAAAAAATTAATTTGAATAAAAAAACAAAACCCATTTAAAAAAAAATAGGCTGGACCTGAGATGAAACATTTTAAAATTAAGCTTGACCCGACCAAAATATGTCATTTTTATTATAAAATTTATATTTTATAAAAATAGTTATAATTTTATTTGATTAGTTGTTAACTTGTCAAAACTTTTTATAATAAAAGTCATACTATAAATTTTTAAAATAATATTAGCAAAAAAACTTTAAAAAATATATTTAATTATTAAAAATTAAATTAAAAACATATTAAAAAATAATATAAGCAATTCTAAATTGACTTAGACTACCTATTTATAAAAATAAATAACTAAAAAAAAACCTATCTACATTTCAAATTAAACCAAGTTTAAATTACCATATAATTATAATATATTAATATTTTACATAGATCTGATCTAAATCTAATTTGACTTGATATAATCTCGCGAGATAAGAAACCTTTAAAAGGGGATTTCTGCATACACTGAAAAGATAGTCTGTTGGCCTTGGCTTATCCCACCCTTCAAGAAGATTCTTTCACTTCTTTTTCACGTGGATTATCATTGGAAGTTGCACACTTGGATAGTAGATGGTTTATTACAACCTAGCTTAGTTTAGTGATTCTGGACGACAAATCTTGCCGCACAGCAAACACTAAAATTAAGTTTCTTACCGCAGCAGCAAGTCTCTCGTCTTGCATAACTTAATAAACGTTGATCCTTTGGTTTGGAAATTGAGTTTAAATTTTAAAATTCCCTTGCTCTTAGCTCTGTTTATGCATGATCAATTCCCAACGCTAATAATAGTATATTGAATAGCCAATAAGGTCGTGCCTAAATAGCAAGGCGGTGGATTGTATATCTAATCTCAACGAAAAAGGAAAAAAAAAAAAAAGGAAGAAAATCACATTACTTTAGATCCCTTTGTATATCATACATTCAATTTACTCTCTAGTCTAGTAAAAATACTTTAAAGGTAATTAAAAAAAAAACTAAATAGAAAATTTAGATTAAAATTATCTCTTAACATATCATTCAATACATGGTAGTTATTTTTATAGATAGATGGATAGATAAATAGATAGATAGTTAGATACTTTTGCTCCAAAGCAACAAAAAGCCTCCTATATCCATAAAAAAAAAAAAAAATTCTAAACATGAATGCCAATCATTATTAATAAGAATCCACCATGAAAACATCCCGATCAAGGAAGAAATTGATCCTAGAGAAGACATAAATATATTTTTGGGATAAATCACCAAGGTCTTGATCACGTGCATGAAACTAAGCTTCTTTAAAATACAGTTGGCTTTGGCTGAAGTTAGACAAAAATATTAAAAATTGGATGTTTCAAAAGCACTTACGATAATAGACTAATAGATTCCAGATCACCAGCTTTCGACATTTCCTCTTTGAATGAGCGGCGGTGAAGTTGACGCGTGAAACTGCTTGCAGTGTCCAGGAAATAAAGAATAAATGACATCATGCAGCGGCACAAAAACATGGGTATGGGTCCAAAGATCCAAAGCAATAGGGAGAAGGATAAGTAAAAGGCTCCCAGTCCAAGTGACCAGAAATAACTTCCTCTGTTCAATTTCTCGCAACATACTCAACACTCTTCATTCTGTCTATCGACCAAGGGAGAGTGAACAAGAAGCTTTCATGGGCTTAGTATCTAATAGACTGCACATTGCAAAGAAAGGCAACAAGGAAACACAGCAAGATGGAAAAATACTTGATTGAAGAGAGTAGAGAACTCTTGTTGCCATAAACTATTTCTGAAGTTGCGTCGCCAGAGTCCGACCAGTTGCTAACAAAAACACTAATCAGTGAACTAAGAGTGATTGCTATTGTTGCCAAAAGTGTCGATGCCACGATGTTGTTGCGTATTGTTTGTACTGCCAGAACACCATTTTTTCAAGGGATCCTGAAACATCAAAGAGGAGGTCATTATCATGCTCTGTACATGTACCATTCCAGACACAAAAGTTGAAGTTGATATCTCTTTTTGCTAGAGAACAGGCACACTGACATTCTAGAAAAATAGGAAATGTTTACGCTATAGATACGCTACATGAATACATTCTAGTATCCCTTATGGCAGTTAATTGTTTTCAAATAATTCAAAAAGCCAACCCCACCACACCCCGGCTTCCCAATCAAAAATGTTAATAATTAGAAAATATTTTCCCTCTTCATCAGTAAAAATAAAACATGAATTTTCTGATCTTTTAGCAACCCATTAATTGAGGTCCCCTTATGCCTATCTCTGCTTCAAAATTAACAATACTAGTTCTAGCTTGCTCCATTTGCTTGTTGTTACTTTGTAAATTGAAAAACAAATTAAGCCACATTCTACACTTCAGATCTTCACTGCTAGCAGTTCTCTATCGGCTTTAGCAAGAAGTTTTTAGCAGTCAGCCTAGTTCCTTTTCTCGTCTTTCACTCTAAATTCATTGAGTTCGATGTTTTTAGTAGTCAGCCTAGCTCCTCTTGTTGTCATTCGCTCCAAATTCATTGAGTTCGATGTTTTTAGTAGTCAGCCTAGTTCCTCTTGTTGTCTTTCACTTCAAATTTGATTTGAATTTGATGGAAATCGCTATTTTCTGTTTGAGTAAGTAATATTTAAGGATAGATAAATAATGCTCCCCGTATGTTGCAAAAATCAGTAGTACCACTCTGTTATTGCAGACATGAAGAAGTCCTTAAAAGAATATCTCTACATGATGCATGTGAACATAGAAAACCTATAACCAGCTAAATATCCGGAAGGGACATTTGTAATGCTCCAAAACCAGAGACAAATGCCTACCAAAAAAAAAAAATTTTTTTTTTCTAATTATACTGCATTTGATTATTGCAAAAATTCAGACCAGACAAGGATGCTGCATTCTTTTAACAAAAGATCCACAAACCATCATCTTAAGCTCATTAAAATAGAGACAACAAGAAGGCATGTCTTGATTTGGGAGCTGTATATTTCTGCAAATCTCCCATGAACCTAGACTTTCTTATAGCAGCCAAGAATTAATGATTCTTTTTTCTTTTGACGAAACAACAGCCTTAATAGCATCAACATTTAGGCAGTGGAAAGAAAATTGGAAAGATGAAACATTGGAAGAGGAGAAAAGTGGGAAGATAGAAACTATTTTTTTATTTATATTAGTGTGCTTGGTGGAAGAGAAAAAAAAAGTGAAAGAAAAAAATTAATTTTTTTTCTACTCATTGCTTGGTATAATTAAAAAAGGAGAAAAAGGAAAATAAAAAGTTATTATTTTACCATTACACATTTAAAATTAAGATGTAAAATTAAAGGTGTGTTTGGTTGAGTGAAAAAGTGAAAGGATAGATAGAAAATGGTAGAAAAGTGAAAAGAAAAGAAATCTTGTACGTGCTTAATTGAGAAAAAAAATGAAAGGAAAGAAAATTAAAAAAATTATCATTTTTTACATTTATTAACAAAAATAAATCACTCAAAATTGAAAAGAAAAAAGGAAAAAAATGAGAATAGTGTGTCATATGAGTATATTTACAACATTACTCATTATTTTTAAAATTTTATTTTTTATCCTAACTTCTAATTGGTATAATGGTAGAACAATGTACTTTTTATTTTCTTTCCTTTTATTTTTCAATCATATCGAGCAATGCGAGGATAGAAAATTATTTTTTTCTTTTTATTTTTCTATCTTTCATACCAAGCACATTAATGGAAAAAAAAAGAAAATATTTTCTTTTCCATTTTTTCTTGTTTCTCCTTCTCCAATTTTTCATCTTTTTAAATTTCTTTTCATCCTACTAGGCAAAGCCTAAAATTTAAGAAATGATAAGTAATCTTGTAAATATACACACTTGATTCATGCTATTTTCATTTTCTCTCATATTTTCTTTTTAATTTGGAATAATTTAGTTTTGTTAATAAATGTAGAAAATGATAATTTTTTCTTAAGTTCGTTCCTTTAACTTTTTTTTCTTACCAAGTACACCTAACAATTAATTTTCTTTCTACTTTTCCACCCTCTCCTATCCATCGTTACATTTTTCCACCATACAAAGCACACTTTTAGTACTATTATTTGATTTATCCGCTCTTATTATTTTAAACCTTTATAGTTTGTTACCTTTGCTACTAGGTTTTTGCCTCGATTAGCAAAACGAAAATAGTGTGTTAGGATACAAGAGCAAAAGGACAAAAGCATAATGTTACTTTTATATGGAACAATTATATTTGATTGTGTGTTAGATTTTAACTATTTGTAATTGCTTCTTCTTAATTAACTCATTTACTCTCCTTTTCATTTACTCTTACTTTTAGCAACTTTTAGCTTTAAATCTAACAAGAAGGTGGCAAGTTTATGATATACAATTGAGCCAAGGAAAAGAAATAGACAATATGCCCAACTATTCATTAGCTCATCAAGCTCTCACCAAATTTGGCAAAAGAAATCAAGCGACACTAGGAATAATCAGCCACAATGAAGCAAATAGAGATAGAGAATCAACCAAACCAACATAACAAGTAATCTTTGTCTTTCGTTTATAATTTGACTTCCATTCTTGTTTTTGTGATACTCAGACAACAAATTTACACTGCAAAAGTTACATCATTTTCATTCTAAAGATTTGTATTGTACGCAATAGATCGATCCATCTTCAATTCAAAGGTCAAACACTTCACTTCCTTTAGTGATAGAACACCTAAGAGCTCAATCACAGTCATAGATCCTCTACATCTTACAATTTTAATGTTATCCCAAATAGGCTTTGTTCCCATAGGCCATAGGTAGAGAAATTCCAAAAGTTGCAAAAGAGCCCATAACTCAAAATTAGCAGCAGAAATCATGGCAAAAAAAAAAGGGAAAAAGAGAGAGAGATGACTGACAGACATCATGGAGAAAACCTATTGGTGACGAGACTCAGGATTTAAGCCAACGACAGTCTTTGTAGGATGCTTGAGAATGGTAAACAGAAGCCATACGTGATAAATAACAAGCAACAGCAGCCCCAATGGAACCAGTAAGTAGTCTAACTTGTCTTTTTCCATGTTTTTCTTCAGGTTTTCCTTCTTTTGTGTTAAATCTTGTGGATCGAGGCTTCTCAGGCAGTGAGAAGAAAAAGAAATAAACTATTATATCATCCATTAAGAAAAAAACAAATGGAAAGTATTGAACCTACGTCCTCATGGAAACTGAAAATGACTAATAATAATAATAAATGACATCACCATTGTCCAGACATCACTGGCAGTGTCTCGCTCACGTTGCGTATTTTTTGCGGTGGTTTTCTTTTTATTGGAAAAAATACTACACGACAAGAGAAGAATGTGACCAAAAATATTAAAAATTTAGAATTAAATTAAAAATACCATTTAAAATGAATAAATGATTAAACTAGAATACTTTTTGAAACATAATTGTCCACAATAAAATTGAAATTTAAATATTTATTTGATCCTGAATTTTAATAGATTTTTTGTTTAATATCTAAAAAAAATTATTTAACTTGATACTTAAACTTTTATTCCCTTAGACATGAAGGTCTTTTAAATTAACAATGTTAATCAAACGCTTACATTGGAGTCAACAGTTAATAAAAACTTGACACGTAACAAAATACTATAAGTTACGCTTCCATTGGTTATTGACTATCATGTCAGTTTTTGATTAATAGTATTGGTCCAAAAGATCAACATGTTTGACAAAATTAAAATTCAATTACCAAGTTAATAATATGTTTCTCAAAAGAACAATATTCTTAGAAATATTTTTTATCAACAAAAAAAAAATATTTTTAATGTTTCTCAAGTCAATATTAGTCCCACATAATTTTCATAGTAAAACCAATAGGAACTAGTATATTTTATTTTTATTTTAAGTGATAGACATAATTTTGAAAATTAGCAATAATACATTATAGAAATATTATTTTTAAATATTTAATAAAATATTTGTTAATAATAATCATCATTGACGAAAATTAAAATTAATAAAATTTGCATTTATTTGATAAGGGTAATTTCAAAATTTACCAATATATTTTTAGTAAAGTATCTAATGAATCAAACGTATCAATATAATTTCTCAAAATTTTTAATCAATACTCTACTATGAATGTCAAACATTGTATTATTACTTTTCAATAATCAATTTCTCATGAATCATATTTGTCTCAATCACATTTCACTAAAATAATAAAATGAAAAAGTATCATTGCCGCCCTTAAAATAAAAACATCAATAGATTAAATCCTAAATAAAAAGTCTATAAACTTTAGATCTTAAATTGAACATTTAACGTTTACTAATTGTTATATGTTAATTTTGGATTCCGTTTAATAGATTTTTTTATCTTTATTTTAAAATTTTTTATTACATTTTTCTTTTCATTTTTTTAAACAAAACAGAATCTACCAAAGGACCTAACTATATCACCCTATGATAACTCTTAACTCTATAAGAAGATTTTAAAATGCTTGGTGTCTTGTAAACGTAAGAACATGTTTTATGAAAAAAAAAAAAAATCAGAAAACCAAATCCTCACACTTAGAGTTAGAATAAATAGTAAATTACTTTAAGAAATATATATTTTTTTTAATTTTCATCGAATTGATATTAAAGTAATGATTCATAGTAAGAAATAACAAAAACTATAATATTAAAAAATTAAGTATTTATTTATTATTTATTATTTGCACCAGAAAAATCTATTCTAAGTCAACAAAAAAAATATGTTTATGTAACAAAAAAATTATCTTTTTGGGAAAAAAAATAAAAGAGTAATTGGTTTTAAAAAATTTAGAGAGCGGACAGTTTTTTATTTATATGAGTTCTTTAAAGGTAAGTCGATCATTTGCACCAAAAAAGTCTACTATTTATTCAAAAAATATATATATATATGTAACAAAACAATTTTCATTTCTTCGAAAAAAAATCTAAAAGATTTGAAGAATTGGCAATTTTGCATTTACGTGAGTTATTTAATGATAAGTGGGTTTTTTTTAAAAGAAATATTAAAATTAAACGTTAAATTACTTTGTTTAATATATTTTCATTTAACTATATTTTACTTTAAATAGATTTTTTGGTCCTTTTAGTGACTTAATTGGTATTTTGTTAATTTCCAATATTAACTTAATCACTTTTTTTATAATAAAAATATCGAATACATTTGTTAGTCAAAACAAGCTGGATTTGATCTAAAAATGTTACTTTGTTTGCTAAGTTTCACCTAAGCACAAAAGCATGTTCTATTATTTAAAATATTAAAAACATTTTATATTAATATTATATATTTGTATTTATAAATTTTATTAATTTTAAATAAAAATAATCTTTCATTTAATGAATAATACTCAAACCAAATCAGATCAATTGAGATTATAATTTTTATAATTCAAACCCTACTCAATTCGGATTAGACAAGTAACCCATGATCAAGTCTACTTGTAACGAAAATAGTAAGAATGAAAAGTAAGATTTATAACCACTTTCTTCCTCCGTAACATAACCATTAAAAGCTTAGGATAAAGTATAATAGACAAACATCTACATATACATTTCATTCACAAAAAATTGAAAAGCTGGAAGTTTTGCACACTCAAAATTTCTTTATCAACCATATAAAATCTTAACAACAAGAATTGCAAAATGGATGGAAAGGATTACAGTGAAGAATTAACTTCATTTATCAATAAATAAACCCCTCCATGACACCGCCCTTCACTAAACCCATTACCCACTTTTCTCAGAAGCTTTACCCAGGGAAGTGAAGTTCAATCTGCAAATTACAAAGGAAATAAGATGCTCAGTTGTGCTAAGGCAAACAACTAATCCTCTTATCCTTGACAAAGTAAAATAAAAATTACCTTATTAGTGGCTTCTTCTGGACCACAGGCGCGGGTGGGACTGATGATATCAATGCAGTAAGTTCAACAGGCTATAACATGAAAAGTTATTAACAGTCAGAATTGCATCATCCTTCTTCAGCACAAACATTACAATTGGATCTTCCATTAACAAAGACGTAAGGCAGTAATTTATCATGCACAACAAAAATATTCTAGGTAAAGAGCCTAGTGCAGTAGCTTGTTTTTGGTTGAACCAGGTTTATTTAAAAGCTTATTATCTATAATTTACATATTTTTGAAAACTAATCGCAACTCTCAATCAAATGCAAATTTTGCTTTCTAAAACAGCATTAAAATAATGTTTAAACATAGTCTAAAAAATGGTGCCTCCTAGACCTCGTGTACTATACTAAATTTAATTTTTATCAGGAAGGCAAGAAAAATTTTTTCAGATGCAATACAGACTCGATCTTGTTTGCATATAGCGAAGAGAAAGAAGAAGGAAACAGAAAACAAGAAAAATTTGAAGCCAGTCATACACCGAAATATTCCCAAAAACCAGAGGCAAAGCTTGGGTGAATATACGCAAAAAAAGCATCATAACAGGGTTATCTAGCAATGTGATGAAAGCAAGAGGTAACAAAGCTTCTAGAAACCAACAATAACTGACAAGGCTAGCAGAAGCAAACCTCTAACTCCTCTATACCCCCGCTGGCATGTAAACTGGTGGAAGGACCAGCTCCATTGCTTGACAGTACTGGGGCGGCCCCTCCTGAACCTGGCATTGAAGATTTCACAGGGCCACTACTACCGTTCCCCACAGATTTGACCTGATTCCTAGATTCTAAATCATCTTCAAGCTCTTCAAGTTCTTGTGGAAAGGCTTGGTGGGAAACATATGGACCGGACATTATTTTCTCAATCGCCAACTTCTCTGCCTCTTTAGAGCTTGATCCATCAGCAGTCACAAGAAAACCCTTATTTGGAGGAATAGATCCAAGAGATCCATTGACCTCATTCTTAAGAGAAGAAAGCTCTTCCACCCTGCTTGAATTTATTAATTCATTCATCATATTACTCTCAGCTTTTTCTACTGTAGGTTCAATCAATCCCATTACATCTGAATGGTCACCCTTTGTGGAAGAAGAACTAACAGCACTGACAGGACTAAACTCATGAATGTCTGGACTAGAGGAAGGCACAGCATTAACACGTTTGCTGTTTCGCAATTGCGCATCTGCATTGTCATCTACCTTCTTCCTCTTCTTTCCATCATCTTGTACATCCGCGACTCCTTTAACTTCACCTAACTTGTCTGATGCAGCACGGGCAGAAACTTTTGTATCTGATACCCGCCTAATATCCCAGGTCACTTTAGATGGGCGGGAAGGTCGGACACCACCAGGAAATACAAAGCTAGGTATGTTCCTACGTTTTACATGGGTTACACGGATTTCCATTCCAGGCTTCCACAAAGTGTACATAGTAACAGAGAGTTTAAACTCCTCAACAGTTAACCTTATATCAAATTGTTCACCTTCATTCACTGGAACTCCTTGTTTGCGTTGCAAACCCATAAAGTAACTGCAATGGAAGGGCCTAGTTTTGTCCTGAAAATCACCAGGATGCGGGTGGCACTGAAGCATGTTATATGTGTGCCTTTCAATCTAGATTTACAAAATAAACAATTGAAAATTAGGATTCTGAAGATTAAAAGCATAACAAAGACAAAAAGGGGTAGGGTAGGGCACAGAAAAACATAGTTTGTGGTAGGTGGGATGGGGAAACTTATAAAAAGGTATATCTAAAACTCTAGTCTGATGACCCTTCTTGCACCAAAAAGAAAATGTTTTAGAGAAAGAAAGTCCGTTTCACCTTCAATGTAAGTTGACGGAGACGGGACTCAACCCAGCCTTTCCAATTTCTTAAATCATCAGCATTTTCAGCAGCGATGTCTATTTGCAGATAATTCTTGTATGCTTCAAAGAAAGCATAAGGCTCAAAAAGGGTATCCCAGTCAGCTTTGTTTGCCTCCATAGCCTGCAAGCACTTAACATATGTCAACAACAAATTCAAAGTGCAAAAATAATATAAAATCAAGAACCAAAGAAATTATCAAACAACAAGGTGCGAAGAAAATAACATAATCAGCAAGTTTTATAGTCCACTCAGAAACAGGATTTAATGGTGAAGGATTTCTAGTGTTGCTTTGAACATGTTCTTAGATGGAAGTCATTAAAACTGCATGGACTTAAATCTGGAAATCTGCCTAAGATTTTAAAAGCCCAATTATTAAAATTTGAAATACTTTCTTTGGCTATGTACCAAAAAAGAAGTTTTCTTTAGCTTGTTAATTGTAGAATCCAGCCGATTAACATTCTCCTCAGCTCAAATTCAAAACCTAAGCCATGAAAATAATAGATTTGAATTTGTTTTAAGATTCTGGATTTCACTAACTTATCCAAACAAGGGGTCCACATCCAAATCCCAGTTGCCCAACAAAACTTTTAAAGAAGTTCATCATGAATTAAGGTCCTAATATTCACTAATGCAATTGATTATCACAGACTAATGGTGAAAATTTTAATGAACAATCATAAGAATTCAAAAGCATACTGTGAAGAAAGAAATTACAAGATTAACTGCTTTGAAATTCAACAACTAAGGACACTGGGTACCAAACCCCATATCATAAGCTATAATTAGAAATATGCTACAAAGTGAACTCATATTTCATATAAATGCACCCGAGCATCTGGCTAGGTAAATGTATCCCCTGCTGAAAGAGATGGAATCAAAAATCCTACCGTTTCCAAATGAGAGTGTGAGATAGAGAGAACAACCAAAAAACACATACATATAAAATATATGATTCTTTTAGATGACAAAAATGCATGATTCTACTCCCGTACAAGCTAATTATGTTGCATTTGTAGCTATATTCTAATAATTTGTCAATTTTAAACTAACTAGAACATTAGTTTTTAGCATTTGCTTTACACAACTACTCAAAGAGCAAATAGCAAAAGCTCTAATTAAATGGTGCCATACTCATACAAATGTCAACCTTTTGCAAAAAAAATAAATAAGTAAATAAATAAAAATAAAACAATATTATAACTTTATTTGTCTGAAGAATAATGTCAATTAACATATCCATATGCAAAACAAAAAGCTCATCAAGCATTTTTTTCGGATACAAGATCAACCTCAATGCTATTTCAATTTTTTAAACTCTTCACTTTTAGCATATCAAATTTCTCATTCTCTCATTTTCTCCTCTCTTCCTCCTTTCCCTCCCTCTAACACCAGCATTTTCTCTGATTCTAGCTTGGAATCCAAATATATAGTCATACTTTCCAAATACAGCAGCTAACTCGAAACCTAACCATTGTTTCTTCTCTTGAAACAAACTTCACCCTCTCTCCTCAATCCCTCCTCCTCCGCCTGACATAACCACCCAATACATATTCACAAAAATGATACAAAGAAACTTATACACTACATCTTGAAAAATTTTGCACTTTTGGGGTTTAGTGATGATCATATACTGATGAAAATAAAACAATAAAATGGCAAGAACAGGTGTGACATGAACGGTAAGACATACCTCACAAATTTCACTACCCCTCTGGAATTCATCAGTCATGATTCGCAAAGTACTCGCTGACACATTGTAACTAGAATTCATGGAAGGATAAGCAGGAGTGATTATAGGCATTAAATGATATCTATCCTTCGGATTTTTTCGGGGATCCCAAACTTGAAGACCAAGAGATCCTTCCTCAATTGCACAAAGCATGACTGGGTTTGGCCAGCGCCACTGGGTATAGACCCTAAAAAATCGAGAAACTAACATATTTGGCAGAGCATTAGGGTATAGCTGGCATATACGAGCAACAAGCAATGCCCAGTTTATACCACCAAGAAAACCAGCAACCTGCCAAAAACAAAAGCGATTACTTTTGTGTACAAGGAAACAAGGAGATCTAGAACCTAAACTTGCAAACGTTAAAAGCATCCCATACATTAGAGTAAACACCACGACGTTTTGCCCAAAACCTCATGCATCTCAAAGTTGTCCGGAAATTCTGCAGATCAAGTAAAGTCAATAAGCTCTGCGGGGAAGGAAAAAAAAAATCTTTATGTACACAATTCACACAGTGATAGCCAGAACCTGTATATTTGGAACCAACCGCAAAATTTGGTCAGTGACTCTGCAACCATTAAGACTACGAACCGTCTGCTCATCTGTATTTTGCAATATAGAGTCTTGCGAAATATCCAAGTCCTGCACCAGAATTTAAGCAAGCTAAGAGAAAACTTTCAGATGCACTTGGATAATAATAAAAAAAAAGTTGCGATGGAATGAATTTTAAGTTTTAACAGAAAACGAGGTTGCTATGCGAAGAATTAATGCACCATACATCATCTCCCCCTAGGCCACAACAAAAGCTCAGTCAAAAAAAAAAACGCACCCATTTTGCCTCAGAATTTCTCAAAAACTACACAGTTGTAATGATCATCATTAAAAGTTGTCAAATTGTAAAGAGGTTAGAATCAAGGATTCCAAGTTGTTCTTTTTATTGTTCGAAGTACAGTTGATATATATATATATATATAATCTATTGCATCAAATAATGCATGCTTGTCACAAGATGGACCATTAATTCATGGATATCTGCAATAAATCTTGATAAGAATTCTAACAATTTATATAGGCTAGCAAAACATATTTTACACCCTGCCCTTTACGCCATCCAATCTACTGCAGACATTAAAACCCTTTAATCTATTGCATAAAATAATGCATGCTCGTCGCAAGATGGACTATTAATTCTGGGATATCTGCAACAATTCTTGATAAGAATCCAAACAGTTTACATATGCTAGCAAAACATATGTTATACCATGCCCTTTACCTTATCTAGTCTACAGCAGACATTAAATGCCTGCACTCCATAGTTTTATGAAGGTCAACCTCATTGATAGGTAAAGGTTTCCTTAGGTCACCTAGGATTGAAAACTGATAATTATTCTATTGGAAATCAGGTTCAATTGAGAGTTGGAACTGACTTGTAGGTAATAAAGGAGAAAAGTTTCTTCATAGTCATTAATTTCAAAGAAGTGGAGTTACCAGCTTTGTCGTTTGAACTTAAAAAGTAAGTACATCTGTAGTGAAATGATTGATTACAATGTAAATTACCAACCACAGGCACATGCCTTATGATAGAATCCATGCTATAAAATTCATAATGGAAATAGACTGATGGTTTTGTTTGCATTTATTGCTGCAACAAACCTCCAAAGTACAAGGGGACCCAATACATTGAATCAAATTCCTCTGTAACAAATAAAATGTTTCGATTTTAATTATGTTAACTCCTCCTCTCACTATACATGATAAAAGAAAACAAAACAAAACAACCAGATAAACTAAATGCAGAGATGCAAATATAATGGAGAGGGGAGAGCACTTCTAAATGTTCACAAAGAATTGGATACCATCAATTACAAAATAGACTGATCTAACCCATCTAATAGTCACTCAACCCCCACAACCAACCTAACACAGCCTCCACATGTTAAAGGCCCAAATTGCTCAATACAAACTTTAGGGGAAATAGTAACATGTTTCATCAGTTAGCTAAATATCCTTGTAAATCTGTAGTGGCAAATTACCAGGACAATAATCCTTAAAATAAAAGATAATAAAATGGACTACACGATTATTAAAGACAGACACCAGACAAACCAGTACTTACTTCAGGAATTACCCAGAGCGACAGTTTTGCATAAAGAAGATCTATGGAAACTCCTTTGAATTTGAATTTCATGACTGGGACATGAGCATCAGGCACAGGGTGCAACTCCGTTACTTCAGGCATCTCTGATAGCATCCTGTGTAGTTCACCAAAAAAATCCTCCTACATCCAAACGTACAGAATCATTTTTTAAGTTGGTCAATCAACACTTTCTCAAAAGAGAGAGAACTGTTAGAAATAAGCAAAGGAAGATCTGATCGCACTTCTCGTGTTGCATGTCTAGGTCCCACACAAAGTGTATCTATATCTGCACCAGGGCCATGCACCTGCTTTCAAAACAAAAAAGGAAGCATGACAAACTAGAACTTCAAATTGAAAGCAATGAGCTGGAGAAATCATGTACTTGAAGGCATTATTATGAAGTTTGCAGAACAATTAAACTACAAAGATCGACAAACCTCAATCATCAGAAAACAATATGCTTTAATAACCAAATCTTAGAGCCTTTCACCTTACATGATTGATCATCTGTCCCCTTTCTCAAAGTAGAAAACAAGAACTCAATGACTAAATGCATTGTTCCAGTCATATCGGAGCAACTTTAAATCAAAAGAAGTAAGACACGAATATTCTATATGACCAAATGAGAAAACATTCCTATCATGCGCGTATGTCAAACAAAAAAAAGTCTGTTCTCGAACTTAACATCCTCAACTGATAAAACCCTAAGCAGCAATGGCTGAATTCGCACAAAAATGAAAAATAAAATTGTTCTTCGACAAAACCCAGTATTGTTTCACAAATGAAATACATAGCAGAGTGAGCAAGTAAACTGCAGAAAGTATTTTTGATGCAGCTGAAACAGCCAGTTGACTGTGATGGTCAACATCTACATTAACCACCAAGACTTCCTAAGACAGATGACATCAGCTAGCAATATAAACAAATGATAAGCTCCATTCTCTGCAGAAATTCACAGCAAACAGACAGGCTCACATCAGCGGTGGCTTGAGGAAACTACCTACATTGCTATGTGTCGCTCCATCTCATTATCAGCTAGCTATATTTTTGCCCAATACCAGAATTTAATATAAATTCATTAGATTCTAATGCTTTTCTCTTTATAGCTTACAGGGCCGCAACTGAAGTGAAATGAAAGGATAAAACACAAAGAAAGCAATGGAAATTAAGAAAATGATCATACCCCTAATCGATAAGAACCAAAGGTGAATATCTTAGCATTTGCTTCTTGAACCAACTGCTCATTCAAACCTTTTGCACGGCTTATTGCTTTAACCCAATTCTTCACAATCTGTTTAATATAACATCAACAACAAAATGTATCACTAGAACCCAAAAACACAATCCAACATCCAAAACCAAACAAGAAACAGAAGTAACTTTACCAAATCATTCTACTTAAAATTATCAAGAAACATATAGGTTAAAAACCATTAACCAACCTGGTCTAGGCCCCCCAGTACTTCCTCTCGGCTAACAGCCTCCTCTTGACTCTCATACAATCCCACATTTTGCAAATACTGGAAGTCCAAAATTCCAGAGAAACCACAATTCAGGATACCCCAAACGCAGAAACTTCAAAAGAAAAAAAAATACAATTAACAACATAATAAGTGAAAATGCAGTTTAAAAGAAACCTTTTCCAGCTCTCGGGTTTTAATCACATCGTATTCAGTCGGTCCACCCAACGAAATAGGTTCCGTGATGCCTAATCTTTGCCCCGTGTTTCGATTTCCCAATCCAGGGCTCCCCATTGTTCTTAACTTTTACAATTTTATTTTTCTTTTTTCTATTTCACACCCACTCTGTAAATTTTTTTTTTTGCAACAAAAAAATAATTAATCAAACTTTTATTGATAATATTTTTTTTCACAATTTCTGTTTCTCTTCTCTTCCTAAGATATATAAAATAAAAAATAATAGTTGGAAAGATAAAAATCAAATAATTGCTGATTGTAGAGTATTAGGGAGAATACAAACAAAACTGAAACTGAAATTACAAAAGAAAAGCTAATCCTTCTTTTTTTTCTTTCCTTTCTTATCACAAGACTACGAGGAAAAGATTACAACACCAATTGGAAAACAACCCTAACCCTAAGAGGAAGAAAAACTAGCAAAAAAAACCCAAAAACAAAATACAATTAAATCAAAACTTTCGAGAATTTTAACGTCTCCGCCTTCTTTTGTCGACGATGCCGATGGCGATGTTAACGTCGTTCTTCGTCGGCGATAGCGATCGAATAAAAAAAGTCTACAATAGAAAATTTTAAAAGGACCCTGAAAACCAGAAAAGAGAAAGGAAGTCAGAGAGATATCGGATTAAGAGAAGGGAAATTTTAGACTCAGCAAGAGACAGAGAGCTTACAGGATTTCGTGGCTGTTGCGGAGAACTGCTAGAATTGATAACCTTTCTTTTCGTTTTATGGGGAAATAAGAAAAGAGGAAAGGGTACGCTTACTCGGAGACTGGGCCTATTGGGCTATGGGCTCAACTTAAATCTATCAGGTCCGAATCTAAAACATTCGGCCATTTTCTTCGAATTCAAAAGTATTTACATTTAATCAAGTAAGATATCAATCGTTCAAATCTATAAATGTAAACCCAAACTTAAATTCACTCAAATTTAAAATAATTTAAATTTAAATTGATTCAAAAAGTTAACTAACAATGATCATAACTTAAATTAAATATATTTTATTTTAAAATTATTGATATAATAAAAGTAATAACTATAATATAAGTTATTAATTTATTTTATTTTTATAACTTATGATTACCATTTTTGTGTATAATAAAGTATGAATTATGCATAAGTAAAAAATTTGATATTCGACATTGCCCGACCATTTTTGCATACATAGATATTGCATATTTGAATATAATATTTATTATTTGCCGCATACTTCAAGTAGATCTAGATATAAACCCTTAGATATTCATTATCTGAGAATCGCTCTGACTTTTGTTTGGATTCGGATATCCAAATTAATTAGCAAAATTTGAGTTATTTATATGAATAATGGATTTGAATATCTGAAATTATTAAATATCTAGTTATATATTTAGTTATTGTTTAATTTTTTGTATTGTTATTCTCTTAAAAAATAATTTAATAAATTTATATATTTAACGAACTTGGATTAAAATGGATGCTGATTCAAATAGATTGTGAGAAAAATATTTTGAAAGTTACAAAATTTATTAATAAATCAAAAATATTTATTATTTATTATTTACTATCATTATCATAATAATTATTAATAAAGAATTTTTTCGTGCAATGATGAGAGAATTTTGTTTGAAGGAAGTACAAAATGAATCAATAAACTAAAAATATTTATTATCTGTGATTATTGTAATAAATAATTATTAAGTAGGAAATAGGAAAAAATGTGAAAATGATTTTGTAATCATTTTTTACCCTTTTAGAATAATAAAAAAATATTAGCAAGTATAGTTGGTTGGTTTGAACTCTTACAATTAAAAAAGGTAAAACTTGATTGGTAAAAAAACCGATTTCAGTTTTTATTTTTATGAAATTATCAGTTGATTTTAAAAAAAATTCTTTATAGTTTTATTTTTTATTTAAAATTAATTTAGTAATTTTTTTGTTTGTGAGGAGATATAATTTCATTTTATATTAAAAATATAATTATTTCAATATATAATAAAATTTTAAAAATATATTTAAATAAATAATTACTTTTTTAATGTAATTAAAATTATAAAAAAAATTCAAGTATGGCAAAGCAAGTACCATTCTTGCATATAAAAAATTGTTCCCAAAGGGTTTAAAATGATGACACTTGGCACAGCCTTTTACTTGAATAATATCTTGAGGCTGCAGCAAGTTAGTTAAGTCGTAGGTCGTTTGCTACTAATGTTTATTGGGCTTGAAATATTTATTGTAGAGTTTACTCTGAGTTGATTAAGTCTGAATAAAATGAATGCCAAACAGTGCATGGAGTTTTTTTCTTCATTCGAAACACATTAAAGAGTAAAAGGAGCCTGCCTGCAAGGTTGTCTACCATTGATGTGAAATCAATGTCACTCAGGGATTTATCTTGTTTGCCTTTTTTTCCTATTTTGTTTCTTCATTCCTTACTTAATCGACTACAGCTCCTAGAGATAACAATGGATAGTATAGATTCAAATACTATAATTCGATGTTTTTATTGTGAATTCATATGATATTTAAATTTTGATATTATAATTGTTATTCATTTTTTGAATCTACTTTACACATGAGGATAATGGATTCAAATATCTAAATTTACTATTTAAATTCATTTTCGTAAAATGCAAAAAATTTATGCTCAATGTTATAATGCTACCTAGCTTGGAATTATAAAAATTAGACACTTTACTAAATGAGTTAATCTTAGATTCGAAATAATATACTATTAAAATTAATTTATATCAAGTATAATAATTTTAAATATTTTAAAAAATATATATAAATTATGTTCATTCCATGATATTAATTTTAGCTGTTTTTCAAATGAAGAGCTTATCATGTGTCAAGCATGCCACTCTTTGTAACTTTTCCTTTTTACCCTTCTAGCTCTCTGTATTTTTTTTTCCTTTTCTTTCTTTCTTTCTTGCTTAGCCTCTTTTCTTTGCGGCAACCCTTCTCTGTCACTACATGAAAAAAAAACATATTCAATACAAAACCAAATAGTTACTACAAGACTAAAATAATCACTAAAAGTCTCAAAATTTGGTCGCTACAATTTATAGTGACCAATTTTCAAGTTGTCACAAATATTTTTGTCACTGCTTTTATAGTGAGAACTTTTATAAATTTATCACAACAACCTTTTTTCTTTGATGACCAAACTTTTGCCTCTAAAAAGACTAGAAATTATGACAAAAATAATTTTGACTCTAAAAGTGTTTACAATAATAACAAAATTTGTTGACACTATATTATTTTTAATAGTAACTCATCACTATTGTTCTATAAAATAATGTCCCTTAAATTATTTGATATGATAATATTGTGTTCACAAATAAAATTTGTTAA
>JBBYHM010000027.1:14061946-14074375 GCA_038381775.1 Adansonia rubrostipa | reverse complement strand
TTATTAATATTTATATATTTTATAATTAAATTTAAATAAAATATATATTATTTTAATTTAAAATTATTGTTTCGACTGGGTCGAGCTAATCTAAGATAAAAACATGAGAACCCAAGCTCAGGCCCAATTGGGTCAGGTGCATAACCGGACCCTTGAGCAAGTCTATATATGATAAAATAATAATTTATTAAAAAGTAAATTATATCATGAGCTTTGAAAACGTTATCGATAAAGTATATTATTGATTTATCATTTTTTTAATTTAATTAGTTAAACTCATTAACTATTTAGAGTTTATATATGTTAGTTATAAAATTTTAAATACTTCTTTGATTATAATAATAATAATAATAATAATTATTATTATTATTATTATTATTATTATTTCAAGTAAGGATAATTAAAGTTTGATAATAGTATAACAAAATAATAAATAAATTACAAAATATGAAATCCATAATAGATAATGACATATAAACATAAATCAAATATTAAATATTAAATATTAATACCATATCTAATTTAATTAAATATTAAAAACTTAATTTATATTTTATATCTGATCAAACTTACTCATGGGTTTTTTTTTTAAATCCCAAGCGCAGACCCTTATTTAATATATCTAAATCCACCTATTTAAGCTAAAATTATTGTTCATCTCATTAAAAAATATTTTGTATTAATATTTATATATTTTATAATTAAATTTGAATAAAATATATATTATTTTAATTTCAAATCATTGTTTTGATTCGAGTTGGGCAATTTGAAACAAAAATATGGGAACCTGAGCTCAGGCCCATTTGGGCCGAGTGGGTAGCCCGATCCTTGAGCAGGTCTATATATGATAAAATAATAACTTATCGAAAAGTAACTCATATCATGAGCTTTGAAAGTATTATCAATAAAGTATATCATCCATTTATTAAACTTATTAAATATTGAGAGTTTATGCATATTAGTAGTAAAATTTTAAATATTTCTTTAAATAATAATAATAATAATAATATTATTATTATTATTATTTTCTCAAGTAATGATAATTAGGGTCTGATAATAATATAACAAAGTAATAAGATAAATTAAAAAATATGAATGCCATAATAGATAATACCATATCAAAAATTAAAAAAAAATCATATGTTAGACTAACAACTAAACCTGTCCATGGGCCAGACAGCCTGCCCAACACAATAGGCCTAGTACGATCAGATTCAAGTCTTAGATTTTAAGTTCCACGCTCCCTCGACCTGAAATAGTATTTTTTTCTAAATAAAATAAAATATTTTATTTAAATTTAATTATAAAATATGCAAAGATTAATATAATAATAACTTTCTAATATTATGAACAATGATTTGCACTTAAATGGGTTGACTAGGTCAAATCTAGCCCTGAGCCTAGAATTTAAAATTTTTTTGGGCCGCGGCTAAGCCCATAAAATCGAACTAATATTTTTTCGGGCTGGATCCGACCAAATTCAAGCCTAGGTTTAAAATTCAAAATTACGTAAAAGTGATTATATTTATCATAAAATAAAAAATGATGTAAAATATACTCAAACCCAAACTCAAATTGGCCTGAACCCCAATGGACTCAAACCCAAATTGGCCCGAACCCGAATAGACCGGAACCCAGATTGGCCCGAACCCAAAAGAACCCAAACCCACTCAAATTGGCCTGAACCCCAATGGACTGAAACCCAAATTGGCCCGGACCCGAATAGACCAAAATCCAAATTGGCCCGAACCCAAAAGAACCCAAACCTGAAAGAACCCAAACTCACATAGACCCAAACCTAAATCAGCTCAAACTTGAAAAAATTCAAACCTAAAATAGATCATCCTGAACTCGCCCAATTACCAACTCTAATGTTAGATAGCTATTGTTGGATTTATCATACAAGTGCACGTACTGTTGACAAATAATATAATAAAGAGTAGAGTATGGTTCCTAGAAGAAATTATACTAAATTTTATTAACTATTAGAATAAAACAACTTAATCTTATTCAAACAATCAATTAAAAATTGTAAATTAAAAGCTAAATAAAAAAATAAAAATCAAGTAAAAATAAATGAGAAATCCTAAGATTATAATTTCCCTTAGCATATATTTATATGCCTTCCACTCTCTTGACTTGACTAATGATAATAAGTTATTAACCTAAAATTCTAATTTATTTATAAATATCTTCCAACGGTCTACTTGAAATATCCTTCTCAACCAATTCATCTCATAAGAATTGAATTAAAGAGAGATTGACTCTAAATTACGCACACATAACATACTCAGATATTTTTATCTCATAAAATTAATCCATCATAATAAATAAATCTAAAACATATATAATTCAATCCATATTTAAACACATAATTACTTTTTTCAAATTTTATTAAGGTTTACCAAATCAATCTACTTGGTGATTAAATAACTAGAAGTAGTAAGCATAAAATTAAATAAATAATTCAAATATATTTGCAATCAATAAAGAGAATAAAATAATCTAAATTACATATTGAGTTTCATGATAATCCTAGAAAAATTAATTTAGTTCATGATAAATAATGTAAACATAAAATTTAAGGTGTTTCACTATCACATATATTAAAAGAAAAATAAAAAGATATAAGGAAAAGACAAAATTAAAAGTTGTCAAGGCTTCAAATTTTAAGTCCCCAAAATCTCATCAACTTGTTAAATGCTTTTGGTGGCTACTTTTCTCTTAAGAAATAGGTTAAAAATAATGCTAAAAGTCCCCACTTAAATCTATAACCGTAAAAGATCCTATTTATAAAGTTGACAAAAGCTAGAAAGGAGAAACTTCTTGAGCAAGTAATAGGAAAACATAATTTTGGAGAAAGAGAAGAAGAAGAAAAAGAATAAGGGTAGTTTCACTATAAAATTATGAGTTAGCAAAAAATCTAATGATATTGTCTGTTTTTGTTTTAATGATCAAATCATAAGAGGTTAAGCATAAAAAAAGCACATGGATTAAGTGTTACATGATTTAAAGCACAAGGGATGAAATTGACTTTTCTCAAAAATATATATATATTAAATAATTAAATATAAATAAAATTATATTTATGTTAAATAATAATTAAAAATTAATAAAATAATATTTATATTAAATAATAAAAATACATACTAAAAATATATTTATATAAATAATAAAAATATTATTTATATTAAAAATAAATAAATTAAAAAAAATGAAAAGAGTAAAAAAAGATTTTCTCTTTTATCCCCAACCACGTATAAACTTGGAAGGACTAATGGCCCAAACTTACCCCATTAGGGTTGCGCTAAACTTAGCCCTGATAGCGTGAGATTGGTGAGAATAAATACTACCACAAAAGCCCCTTGAAGGTATAATAATGCTAGACTAGTGAGATTAAATACTGCCATAAAATCTCGTTGAAGGCATGATAAGGTTCAAAAGATTTTTTTTTATCGTAATCTAAAATGATAATTGTAAGATATAAAATTAAAATAAATTAATAATTTTAGTTATAAATATTATTTTAATTTATTTAATTTTTTAAAAAAATTTATATTTAATTTAATTTTAAATCTTTTTATCAGTTATTTAAATCATTTCAAGTTCATATCTTTTAAGATAAAATTATTTTTAATATGAATTATTTTTGAATTTAAATTATTAATTTTTTATAATTAAATCAAATTTAATTTAATTTCAGATGAATTAAACAATTTTTTCGAATTTGACCATAATTAATAATTCTATTTACAATATCCTATAATTACTTCATTGAGTTTATAGAAATTATTCTCACCCACAGACCAACAGGTAATAAACCCAAAATAACATCCCCGAAGACCTGTGCTATTACTTGCACAGTTACATTTGCCTCCCCTGTTCCCTCGTATTTTCCCGCTTTTCATTCTTTTGAATTCCGATCCCACTCTGCCAGGATTCTCTCCTTCCGTTCCCTTCTTTTTCTAGGGTTTTCTTTGCACCTCCGATTCACTGAACCATTTCCAATCCCACCAAAGGAAACAAAGGCTGCGGTAACAACAGCCCAGCCGAGCTCTCCCAAGACGGAGTCCTACGTGGACAACAAGCGCAAAGAAGACATCCGTCAAGCCAATATCAACGCGACCCAAGCGGTGGCCGACGCCGTTCGAACTAGCTTAGGACCCAAAGGTATGGACAAAATGATATCAACTGCCAGTGGCGAAGTAATTATAACCAACGATGGGGCCACCATCTTAAACAAAATGGAAGTCCTCCAACCTGCCGCTAAAATGCTCGTCGACCTCTCTAAATCGCAGGACTCCAGAGCCGGTGACGGCACCACCACCGTCGTCGTCATCACCGGCGCCTTCCTTAAACAATGTCTATCTCTTCTCATCCACGGTATCCACCCCACTGTTATCTCCGATTCTCTCCACAAGGCTTCGATTAAAGCCGTCGATGTTCTCACTGCCATGGTCGTCCCTCTCGAGCTCTCCGACCGCGAGTCATTAATCAAATCCGCCAGCACTTCGTTGAACAGCAAGGTCGTCAGCCAATACTCAACTCTTCTGGCGCCTCTAGCCGTTGATTCTGTTCTCTCTGTCGTTGATCCGGAAAAGCCAGATTTGGTTGATTTAAGAGACATTTAGATTGTCAAAAAGCTAGGAGGGACCGTGGACGATACGGAATTAGTTAAAGGGTTAGTTTTTGATAAGAAAGCAAGCCATGTAGCTGGAGGACCTACGAGAATGGAGAACGCTAAAATAGCGGTAATTCAGTTTCAGATTTCCCCTCCTAGAACTGATATTGAACAGAGTATTGTAGTTTCGGATTATACTCAAATGGATAGGATGTCGAAAGAGGAAAGGAACTATATTTTGGATATGATTAAGAAGATTAAGGCAACGGGTTGTAATGTTCTGTTGATTCAAAAGAGCATTTTGAGGGATGCAGTTACGGATTTGTCATTGCATTATTTGGCCAAAGCAAGATTATGGTTATTAAAGATGTTGAGAGGGATGATAATGAGTTTATTACCAAGACTTTGAATTGTTTACCTACTGCTAATATTGAGCATTTCGAGCTGAGAAGTTGGGGCATGCGGATCTTGTAGAGGAGGTTTCAGTTGGCGATGGGAAGATTGTCAAGATTACCGGGATTAAGGATATTGGAAGGACTACGACAGTTCTGGTTCGTGGTTCAAATCAGTTGGTGATTGATGAAGCTGAGAGGAGTTTACATGATGCTTTGTGCGTGGTTAGGTGTCTGGTGAATAAGAGGTTTTTGATTGCAGGTGGTGGTGCTCCGGAGATTGAGTTGTCAAGGGAGCTTGGTGCTTGGTCTAAGGTGTTGCATGGGATGGAGGGGTATTGTGTGAGGTCGTTTGCTGAGGCACTTGAAGTCATTCCTTACACATTGGTGAGAATACTGGGTTGAACCCTATTTCTATTGTGACTGAACTGAGGAATAGGCATGCTCAAGGGGAGATCAATGCTGGGATCAATGTGAGGAAGGGACAGATTACCAACATCTGGGAGGAGAATGTGGTGCAGCCTCTTCTTGTAAGCACAAGTGCAATTACAATGGCAACAGAGTGTGTAAGGATGATTTTGAAGATTGATGATGTTGTTAATGTTAGGTAGTTTTGCGCACAGGAGATGGAATGTGTTTTTCTAGTTATCTTTTGTATTTGCATGTTACAGAATTAGTGGTTTTCTTTCGTTCTAGAATTGACCATACTTAAAATTTCTGAATTGGCAATTTCCTCCAAATATTTACTTTTAACTACGATATTTTATGGTAGCATTTTCTTGATGTTTTGTTTGTTTTCGTATGCTCAATTTAATTCTGACTGATAATTCTTATTTTCCTACCATCTTCAATATTTTCTTATTTGTTTGTTTGTTCTTCTTTTTTGTTCTTTTTTAATGAATGATACTCTTGATTTGTTGAACTATGAACAATGCATCATGCATCGTTCAAGCACTTTTCTAGAGTGAGAATGCATGGTATCACATTGACTTTGTTACAACAGGTTTTCGTTGGAATACCAAATGCTGAGGTTTAATTAGATTAGTTGCAATGATTGGGTTATTTGGAATAAGGCAGGTATGTTTAAGCTAAATCTTCTAGAATGCCAATCTATTAATGTAGGAACTTTCTCTTTTCAGTTGAAATATATGTATAAAGAGTTATAGTTAAGTACAAGTTTGGTTCCTGCTGCAGCTTCAACCTGCAAACATGTTCAGCTTTTCTGTCATCTATTGCTGCCTGCTGGCAACTTGAACATTGCAGTATGTAATATTAAGCTGTGTCTGATGCATCAATTTATGTCTAGCTCTAGCTGTGAAGAAGATAACTTGCTTCAAGCAGTTTAGATCACTTGGTCTCTTAAATGGAATTGTAGTCTTTTGGCAGCGTATAGTCCATAGAAATTCAGAATTTGTCATCTGATAAAAATTAAAATGTAGGATTTACGTGATTTTTCATTGAAAATTTTAAGGATTTTGATTTGGCTGCAAAGTTGTGGATTAGTATTAGTTTAGAATTGTATGCTAAAAGATAATCAAATAAACTATGAAGGGTGGGATATCTTAATGCACTTAGTACTGGTTCCACCCCTCATTAATGTATCTATGTTTTACCTACTGCCTGGAAACAATGGGCAGGGGGGCTGGGTATCACCTGGACTTCCTTGTTTTAGGAGCTGGAATTAGTTTGATAATAGGGCGTAATTAATTTTGAAATGAGTCAACTTTCTTCATATTCCATACACAGTGTATTAGATCTGGAACAAATGAGCATGGGGATGGGAACCAACAGGGGTTCCTTGAGTTAGGTGACTGGAATTAGTTTCTTAATAATTCATGACCTTGAGTTTGGGATGAGTCAAGCTGCTTCTTATGCTTCTGGACCATGCATTGTACCATCTAAATATATATCTGGGCAAAGTCCCTTGAGCATACCGGCTTTTATATGGTTAGATGTGCACTCTCACTTGGTGTTTTTTTATGCATATTTCTGTGTTGTATTACAATTTACAAGAAATGGATTGCGATTCATGTGAATGTTACCTTTTTAGCATATCTAGGATGACTTGAAAGTTTGATCATTCAATTCAGGGCACTTCTCATCTAAATATCTTCTCCTGAGAACCTTTTGGCATCTATTGAAGTGGGTCTGCATCTAAGCAAGTATATTATTTTGACGAGAAATAGTTGATAAATTTACTTCTTTCTCTTGTTCTTTTGGAAATATTTTGATTGTCAAAATGATATTGCATAACCCCCCTCAGCTGATTCTCGGATTAGGTCAATTATAAGAATATTTTGGGAGGTTTTTTTTGCCAATCATTGACCTCATCCGGTATCTTTCTTGTTGGGAATGTGTGAGTGAGTAATTTGTTGGGAGAAGTACTTTGCACGTGCGAGAACTTCTTTCTCACAATTTCTTGATTATGCTTGACACTGTCTGACTGCACGAGAATTAGGACGTATAGGGCAATTATTAAGGATGCTTGGTTATTATTACCAAGGGAAGACAACTTTGTAAGCGATGTCAAGCATTCATACCCACATTTACAAGGGCTATCACTATGGAGGAGTAGGTAGCTTGACTTGATTCTTCAGGTATTGCACTTTTCTAGGGACAATTTCTTATATACGTTTTCTTCTCTTCCATTTCTACAGGAAATCGCATGAAATGAATATGCTGAAGTGGTTTGAAAGAGGTGACATGTTTAGAACTCACTGCATCCAATTCCTGTGACAAAAGGGTTCCATATTTCCTAGTAAAATACATTATTCCTTGTGGCAATGATTTGTCAAACAGCTATTCTTTTATGCTTCATGAGTTCATCTATCCATTTCAGGTTCTCCATAATCATTACTAATCTTCAAGGGAACCTTTTTAAATTAGAATCTTCATTGTCAGGAAGGACGAGTTACTTTTTGAATGAAACTATATGAACTGCTTAATTCCTCTGAAGTTGCCTTCCATGTGAGCAAGCATATTCTCAGAGGTTCACACTGGGAAATGAATTTAACTTTAAACTATGCAGATTGTTTAAATGCTGAATTTAATAGCAGTTTACACTATAAAGCCTCACATCCAATGACTCCAGCATGTTTGGCTGACCAGCCAAATCATACTGCAATAGTATAAAAGCCATTGAATAGGCTTTCCTCAAATACATTTTTGCATCCTAAAGCCAACCTAGCTGGCAATCTTCAAGCATATTTAGGAAATATAAAACTCTCTGAGATTAATATACATGTCATCCTCTTAGCAATTTCCCATTGACCTTTCAGTCTGTATCAGTTCCATCTTGTTCTGTAAATCAATATACAAATACATTACGCTATATCTCTACTTTCAGGATCATTAAGTAGACGTTTCTTCAATGTGTCTTCATCCTTGGCTACATTCGCTATATTTTTCTCCTCAGTTTTACCCCATAGTACTAAATAGAGGCCAATCATAATCAAAAGTGCACCAATTATGCTACAAGAACAAAGAAGTGAAGTGTCAAAAATAAGAGGTTAAGAAAATAGAGGTAAATCTTTCATAACTTCTAACATATTTTGATCAGTACATAGACAACAAAGATAACTAGCTAGTTCCATGTGGATCATTTTTTTCATACCGTCCAGTGTATAATTTGTCTCCAAGAATCATGAATGCCATGATCGCAACTAAAAGAGTCTGTAAGGGCTGGAAGACAGCGACAAAAACCAGGCCACCTTTGTGAATACACCATGTCTGAAGAGAAAATACAATACCAGATGCCACAACTCCCTGAAAAAGACGGAAAAAAAATTTACATGATAAACATCATGTGAAACAGAAAATATATATTCACTACAATCTTTTAGATATAATATACCACCTAGAAGTGAAAATCTATGACACTGAAACTGAAGTTCTTACAGCGTATAGGATGGTGAAAAGCTCTTCAATTGATTGGATTTTCCAATGATTGAAGTCTGTTTCCACAAATGCTGCTATAACCAGGAACTGGATCAGTCCGAAGAGGCATGTAAAAGAAGTGAGTGTGAGTTTAGCTGGATAGTTCTTCAATACAGGAGCCTGCAGATTTTTTGATGATACTTCTTAGGTAACAAACGAGGAAAACCATGTAGAAGTTAAATCAAGTTTACACCAATAATTCCGCAAAATTCAAATGATTATTTGCTGTTCTTTGCATATATGCTATGCACAATATATATATGTTTCATATTACTAGGGGCTGACCTGAAAAACCAACCAACCAGCCCACGATAAGCAGTGGCCAAGGAGATAAATACATCCCCAAGTCCAATTCTGCATTTTCTTTGAGGATATCTCTTCTTCCATGGAATATCCTTGTGTTGCATCTGATTGGTACAACAGAAGGGGACCTTTATAGAGAGTAATTATAGTGGCCCCTCCTACACTTGCAATCGTTCCAAACAATTTTGCCAATCCATCTCTTCTTGCAACATTGATTTGCTCAAGTCTGCACAAAAGCAAGAAGGTGATGAAAAGGAGAAAAAAAAATTCCTCCTTTCTAAAACATTTACCGTTGTTTAATGAAACGGGTTACCTAAGAGCAGAAGCAGCAAGAAAAGTAATTGCAGGAACTGAGTTTTGCATTGCTGAAGCAAAAGTTGGAGATGCAAAATATAAACCCAAAAGGTAAAATCCCTGGTTTGCGGTAATCCTGAGAAACATAGAAAATATAAGCTCATAACAAGAAGAAAAAGAATTTGTATCAGCAGCTTCTGGTGGCTAATGTTTCTTCTTACCCCACTAATGCCAAAAGGAAGAGTTGAACCAGCAAAGGAAAAGTAAGGGGTGGTCTTTCCTCCCTGAAATTAATAAAGAAACATCAAAATACTAGAAACAATGTCAACCAGTCCAAATAAGAAATGGAAATCATAGACTCAAAAGTAAGGGCACTTTATTCATTTTGTCTTCCCAAGGACTCACTTTTCCAAGAAATAAGCAAAGGGACTTAACAAAAGCAAGGCAATAATGTTCCTGTAAACTGGGTAAACAACTTTGCTGACACCAATGTTGAGTGCAACCATGGAGACAATATGGAATCCTGCAAAGCAGAAATGCAGTGCAACCAATGCTAGAAGAAGCTTCATTTTGTCAGAAACGAAACTCTCTTTTCCCATCGTTTCCTATGTAGCTCCTTTTCAACCTTTGATCCCTGGATGAGGTATTATCAGAAAGGAAAGGTGATCACACTTGTATACAAGCATGGTAAGAACCTTTTTTATTTTTTTATTTTTGGCAGCAAGCCGCCTCGTAGGCACATGCATATTAAGTAATTCTTATGAAATATTCATGGCAGTGGGAGCCTTGTAAGTTGCATGTAGTCCCTTAAGCATCAGGTCTACCTCAATCTGATTTTCTTATTGCCATAAAAATAATTTGAATTTTGTTGGGGAGACAAAGAGGAGATTTAGCATGTTGGACAGGTTGGAGGGAGAGGCCAACTTGGATTTTGTTTCCATTCACGTCATCACCCCTCTGCTTCACCCAACATATGTTTGGCAGGACTGCTAATATACTAACTCCAATCTCAATAATATGCTGATTAAAAAATTTATTTTCTTCAAAAAGAATATGTTCGTCTTTCATACATAATTTCATCCCGATTATTATAAACTATGATTGAATTGGTTATTCTTATTTGATTGGCACATAGAAGAACTTGGAAGGAAATAAAAGATGGCATGATAAGGCCATTTCTAGTAATTCTTTATTGCTCTATAGAAAATGAGGTCAGGGAGAAGCGAAATGGCAATATTAAACTTTAATAATGGAATAAATACCTCTGCTATCCCAGTTCCATATTTTTCATCCCTCAGGCTTTACCTCTCCTGAAACTAATTTGGAATGATACATATTTCTGAGAAGCTGATCTTTAATGTTCAGGGGATGAACTAGATCACTTTATTCATAAACCCCTTTTTCAAGTTAAAAAAAAAAAAGCCCCAGAACATTATTGAATATATATGTATCTATATGTATATGTTTGTGCATATATATATATATACACACACACACACACACACACATATATATATTGGGTCCTAAATCTAAAGTCTTCCACAAGGGTGTCCATTATGTTTCATCATAGTATTATTTCACTGATCTGATCTTACTTTCTCTGTTTTTCTCTCTCCAAATCAGTTCTCAATTGATTTTTGTTTTGGGCGAAGTTCTCAAATAATTAAAGAAAAAGAGGACTTAACTTACGTCTCATTACCTATCAAACAGAAAATCTTTCTTGAAGCAGCTTTTGCATAGAAATATACAAAGATAACCCAGAAAATTTTAGTTGCGAGAGGAAATCTAAGCTGAGGTTAGCATGGATATATGTTATGATCTCAACCTTGTTCATGAACCTATTTTTGTTAGCTTTGTAAATGAGAATTAGTTTAGTGGGAATATTCGTTCTATGTCTGGATACCCTAATCCGTTTTGCCATAAATTAAGGGATTGAGAAAATGAATTAGTTCATTTCTCCCTGATGCAACATGGTGTTGTCCCAAGGGCTCATTATTTGCCTTAACAGACATGCTGCTGCCTATTCAAAAGACTTGGGAGTTAATTTTGAGTCATAATTTATTTCTTTTAATAAACATTGTACACTTATAGTCTTGAAGATCCAAGCAGAAGTGGCATAACTTATCTGAGATAATGAGTTACCAGAGAGCGAGTTACCAGAGAGCTTATAAACTCCTACACCAGGGGTGAAAGATCCAGTGACTTAAAAAGACCAAAAACACTTTGTGAGATTCAGCTATATTCATCAATCATCACAACAGCCAACAGGTTAACAAACCCAATCTTACATGCTTCACAAAAAGTCATGCTTGCCATCATGACATGTAGTGCTTTCTAGAAAGAATGGATTTGATGTCCAGCCAGCTAGGCTTTTGCTTTCGTCCCAAAGATCGTCAAAAGGAAAAACATATAGAGGAAAAATTGAAAAACCCTTATCATAGGCATTAGTATAAAATTTTCCTTGGGCACAAATTTTTAGAATGATTATAGCAGAATATAATTTTGAATTTTTTTTTTCTTCTGTTCTGTTCCCCCTTAAACGTTTTCTCATTTGAAGGGGCAAAAGAAAGTGAGACTTCCTGCGTTATGGTCTTGTACAATTCTCATGCACAAATAGAAAGTGGGCTTGAACAACAAAAATTAACTGCAATTAAGGACTGATTTAGAGTAAGTTTTTGCTAGTAAAATAAGCAGTCGACAACCATTTCCATATTTCTAGGTTACAACTAGGAGTGAGTATAAGTCGGTCAAACCGATTTAACCGACTTAACCGATGGAATTTGATTAATTCGGTTCGGTTAAGTCAGTTCGATGGTTATGTCGGTTTTTAAGGTCGATTTATTTGGTTAATTCGATCGGTTATCGGTTAGTAAAATTATTAAC
>JBBYHM010000027.1:14014651-14028255 GCA_038381775.1 Adansonia rubrostipa | reverse complement strand
TTTTTTATTAATATTTATATATTTTATAATTAAATTTAAATAAAATATATATTATTTTAATTTAAAATCACTATTCCGACTGAGCCGAGCTAGTCTAAAACAAAAAAATGAAAACACAAACCCAGGCCCAATTAGGTGAAGTGGGTAGCCTAACCCTTGAACAAGTCTGTATACGATTAATAATTTATCAAAAAGTAAATCATATTATGAGCTTTAAAAACGTCGTTGATAAAGTACATTATTGACTTATTATATTTTTTTTATTTTAATTAATTAAACTCATTATTATTATTATTATTATTATTATTATTATTACATTTTTTAATATAATTATTATTATTATTATTATTTTAAGTAATGATAATTAGAGTTTAATAATAATCTAATAAAGCAATAAGATAAATTAAAAAAAATGAAAGCCATAATAGATAATACCATATTAAAAATGAAAAAAATCACATGTTAAACTAGCAACTAGACCTGCTCATGAGCCAGACAGCCTGCTCAACACAATAAGCCCGACAAAATCAAATCCACTTCTTAGATTTTAAGTTTCAAGCACGCTCAACCTGAAATAGTATTTTTAAAATAAAATAATATATTTTATTTAAATATAATTATAAAAAATGTAAATATTAATATAAAATTAACTTTTTAATATTATGAACAATGATTTGTACTTAAATGGGTCGTAAATTCAACCCTAAGCTTAGAATTCAAAAATTTTTGAGCCACGGCTAGGTCTATAGAACCGAACAAAGATTGTTTCAGGCCAGACCGGGCCAAATTAAGGCCTAGACTTAGAATTCAAAATTACGTAAAAGTGATTACATTTAACATAAAATAAAAAATGATGTAAAATATACTCAACCCCGAACCCGACCTGAACCTGAACCCAAAACCCAAACCCGAAATGGTCCGAACATGAAAGAACCCGAACCCGAATAGACTTGAACTTGAATTAGCCCGAACCGAAAATGACCCGTCCCGAACCTGCCTTAACCCACCCAATTGCCCCCTCTACACATCACACATACATTGAGGCAGAGTAGAGAACCACGTTGTATTTTACAGGTTCAATCTAGTTAGAAACATAGGCACCAGCTGCCTGTTTCTAATTTATTAGAGCCTTTTTCCCATGTATGGAGCCCCGGAAAGAAACTTGTTCGTTGTTATCATTAGTCGATATTGCTATATTACTATTTCTACTTCTACTCCTATGGAAAGAAGACAAGAAAACCACTTGGCAAAGAGCTTTCCAACTGTTTCTCACATGCTAAATCTGGCAATTCATTCAGCTCCATTTCAAACAAAGCAGCCAATATTCTAGTTCTTAATCTTGACAATTATAGCCCTCTAAAATTACTAAAGATGTTTACCGAAGCAAAGTGAATGGGACAAAAAACAAAATACCCAATTTCGTATAGTTTAAAGAAAGTAAGAGTCCGAACCTGAATACGACACACAACAACAGCACCATTCTTCACAAAAAGAACTTTCTTTTTCATAGGTTTCTTTGTCTTTGGATCAATTTGCTGTAGTAGCTCAACTATCTCGCATTCCTCAACAACAGAATGAATATGCAAGACAGCCTTATAGCCAGCTGTAAAAATAGCCTAAACAACAACAACAATTATGATCATTATACACTTGTAACAGTATCAAGTTTATTCAATAACGACAACAGAAAATGTCTTTCATGCATACATTCTCAAGCAACTCAAGAATCTGCAGCTGGGCTGTAAATTCAGTGACAGCAGGTATTGGGTTGACTGCATTAAGCAAAAACAAACATTAAGCCCCAAAACTAACGCAAAGCAAACTATTTAATTTTAATATAATAACAAACTACTAAAACAAGAGAAAGGTACCGTAAAAGTTATTACAGAACTCCATGCAAGGAAAACTTACCAACACTTGTCAAGACAAAACCTGACAATATGTCATCTTCTTCAATCCCAGATAATCTAACCCGTAGGTTTTCACCAGGTCCTGCACGCCTAACCTTATTTTCATCACAATAGACAGCTAGTACTTTCACTTGAGCCTGCACAGTCCAAGCATTAAATCCTCAAACCCCATAAATTTTTAAAAATTAAAGAACATATACACATAGATATGATTAAAAATTTGCGAAAATAAAGCACCTTGTTTGGCATAACTAATAAGGAATCACCCTCATGCACACTCCCAGATTCTACCTTTCCCATAACAACAGTTCCCATGTCTTTGAATTTGTCAATTATAGGCATCCTGTAGAGTCAACAACAAATCAACAGATGCATTATAAAATAAGATTACCAAGAATTTGGTTATACATGCTACTAGTAGCAGGAAGGAACGAGAACAAACATAAACGTGGCGTGGGCAGTGAATCCAACTATGGAAATAGACTATAGACCACTACCTAAATGGACCTTTTGGATCTCTGAGAGGAACTTCAATAGAATCGAGGGCCTCAAATAGGCAGGGACCATTCCACCAAGGACATATACTCTTATCTACTCTTGTTTTAATGTTTGTACCGACAAGACCAGATATCGGTAGGAACTGAACATCTGCAATTTCAGACAAGAATAACCAATGAAACATAACTGGTTTTAAAACATAAATTATACACTCAGCAAATTGAGAAAGGGAATATAAAGCATAAATTACACAATCAGCAAATTAAGCAATGGAATATAAACCTAACTACCATAAAAAAAGCATGTTATTATCATCTGATCCTAAAAGTTAACACAATGAAAAAAGCAAGACACGGTGACATGACAAATATCAAGAAAAGGAGCCGAATCCTATTTAGACATAAGTTTACATTACAATTAGGCAGAATACAGCATAAGGCAAAGAAAAATTAATTGAATATTACACAAGTTTTCAGCAGCAAATAAGTTTCCTTAACAAACTTAACAGCAATTATTTGCTTCTAATCCATGATTTCAGCTCCAAAATTATTTGATAAAACACCTTGCTGAATAGCCAAACATCCGTATTAAACTAAAAATTTCATTGGGAGATAAAACATATATAGAATTCTATACTATCATATTAGACTAAGAACCTCAATATTTGTCACTATTCAGCATTGAATTCTTTTGGTTAATCAAATAGCACCAAGTTTCCCAGACACATTGACAGAAATTACTTGCTTCAATCCATAATTTCAACTCAAAAATAATATGATAAAACAATAATTTGCTGAATAACTAAGCATCTGCTTTAAAACCACAAGAGGTAAAATTTCTTAGTAAGGTAATAGCAGAGTCCTGTGCTACCATATCAGACTAAAAAACCTCAATATATGCCTCTAGACCTCAATATATGCCTTTAGACACTAGAAAACATATCCTATTACATAAACGACCACAAACATGTTATATAAAATGGAAGGCACTTTGTTAGCTTATCTATATCCCCTACACAGTAAGTACTTCAACATTTCACCATGTCATAATAATAACATTTGTAACGGTTTTACAAGCTTGAAACATATTACCAAGAAAAAATTGAAACTTGCAAGTTATTAAAAGACAACAATTCCAATACCTTTCTTCACATTGTAGCCCGAAGACCTCAAAAAAGGTGTCATCTTTGACTCAATTTCATCGTACCTGAGGAAGAGGACCTCCATCAATACCATTAACACACAAACGCACAACACATAATGCACCTCAGCTCAGACTAGTTATGAAAGCGAGGCAAAACACCTTTCTTTAGACCAGTTGACAGTGTGATCATCCATCTTATTAACTACTACAAGTAGCTTTGCCACGCCCAAAGTCTTTGCCAGCTGGACATGTTCACGGGTCTGCCCACCCCTCTCATATCCAGTTTCAAACTCCCCTTTACGAGCAGAAATCACCTAATTAAGACACAAGCGACGTTTAAAAATTCAAAATCTTGCAATCCGTACATTATATACAGCGTTGAAGAAAAAAAACACTAATATATCTTACCAGCACACCAATATCGGCTTGAGAAGCCCCACTGATCATATTAGGAACATAACTCTTGTGACCCTAAGTAGTCAATGAAAACCATATTTAGTTTTAACAAACAAAAATGTATCAAAATCTGCATTATCAAAAAAACAAAATAAATTTTTTCAGTTCCATTCTTGATCACAAATAAGAAAATTAATTGCAATTACAGACTACCCAAAGGCATATTAATGAATGGTAATATGCTAGGGAAACACTTTAATCTATATTTGCTATTGCATTCTCTCTTAATTTATGAATAGTGTTTTATAGTGAAAGATGCAATGCCATCTACAACCTTTAAGTCGTAAACAGAAAATCTGGGATGCACTATGAACATGGTCCTGTTACTGCACTCATTATAATTGTCATGATCATGCAGTATAATTTAAAATATCAAAGGAGGCATGTGAAAAGCAACACAGGTGCTAAAGGAAGCAATTCAACTAAACCACAATTAAGGACCCAGAAAAAATCTAATAGAAAATAAAATAGTAAAATAGATAAATAAGATTTATCGACTTGTCCTACAAGCAATTAAATAGTAAATTAGAAGATAAGATAAATTAAAGAGTAAAAATTAAAAAAAAAAAAAAGCGTAGTTCAGAGGCAATCCCCTTACTGGTGCATCCAAAATAGTAAATCTAGTTGTCTCAGTCTCAAAGTGTGCTCTTCCAACTTCAACAGTTTTACCCTGCAAATCGATAGTTCAAATTTGATAAACTACCAAAGTAAGAACATTAGTTTAGCTAATCATGAATAAATGCAGTATTACAAGATATATATCAGGAAATATCAACTAGAAATATTCTCGAAGTTTGTAATAGCATTTTCCCATATATAGTACCTTAACCCTCTCCTCTTCATTAGTGTCCATAATATATGCCATATACCTAGCACATGGAAAATAGTTGAGTCATATAATGCAATAGCCGAAAATCCTATGTCAGTAAGGCATTCTCGTTATTGATCAGGTAGTCAATTAGGCAAATTTTAACAGTGGTGGGTGTGTATGTTAGAGAGAGAGAGAGAGAGAGAAAAAGTGAACTACGTTAACATCAATAGAATGAAAATTTTCCATTCAAAAACTGCAAGGCAACTAGAAAGCATCAAAGATAAAGAGAAGAGAAATGGTTTCCAATTTTATCAGAAAGGATTACAATAGCAACAAAACAATAACCAATCCATCATCCATGTTAACCATGATGCAACCTTCCTGCTGCTTGGACGGAGCAAATAAGTATAATCATTTACGCATTCTCTTCTCCACAAAAATTTCACATTCTATTAGGGTAGAAGGCCAGACACAACCCATTATCTCTCCCCTAAACATGACTTTCAGCACGAAAGACAGCTAAAACACAGCCTCTTGCCAATGGTATATTACATCTTAAACCACTTGACACCAACGCATCTAGTTAGAGACTCGCTCAAGCCATGTTTGAACTAGACTGTATCTTGGCTCAGAATTCATGCTTTCTTGGTTACATTTTCCAATCAGCAACAGCAAGCAAAATCAACCACAATTTCATGCCTGCTAATGTAAAATCATGTCTCTTACCAGTCACCAATCACATTGTTACGCAGAACAACTATAGCCAACTAATCAGAAATTGTTACAGTAATGACAAACAACAATTAAAAAGTTACACATTTGTACTGTATAGGTCTACTAATCCCTTCAACAAAAGCATATATGAAGCCAAAATCCCAGCATTTGCATGCACTTTAATAAAACAAATGTAAAAGAACAGCTTTGATTTCACTATCCATGTTAGAAACCAAACCTAAGGCTCACCAGCTTTCTCTACTTTTATCCTTTGCTTCTTTCTCATACTTCTGGATTGTACGGTCATCAACCTGACCACTGAGGAAGAGTATCTGGCCTCCAGTTGTTGACTTACCAGCATCTATAATTTAAGGACACAAGAGCCAAGAACATACAATGGAGATCATTTATTAAAATTCTAAAAACATTTTTCTATAAAAAGGTCCAACATTGATAACCAGCAATATTTAATAATGTTTATATTAAAAAAAAAAGTCTAAAATAAATTAAGAATGAAAATAAACTTTTTGAATTCATGAAGAAGTTTGAAAAGACATCAGGCAATTCATCAGTAGTGACAAGGGATTCATTCCTCATCATTTGTGAATAGTTGTTTTAATTTTCTCATTTAGAAGCTTAGAAATCCGTTAATTATTTAATTATAATACACTATAAGCAGTTTTAACTCGAGACCAAAATCTCTCTATATAAGGTTACAAGCAATAGGTTCAAGGTAACATTGAATTATCAAAAAAGAAAAGGTAGTATTCCATTTACCCAAGCTCAAAATCCAATTCTAACCAGGAGCTCCTAGTAATAATTAAATTTATAACTGCTTTTTGCAGCATTCATGCCAGTGGCTGATACACATAATTGAACTCACAAAAATGCAGTAAATAAGGGCCTTGAGAGGCTACTAGTACAATTTTTAAATTTGAACTGTTTCCCTAGCTTAGCATAGCCTGTTCATAATGGCCATTAATATGTAACGCAAGCGGCAATCGAACTTTCACATAAACAAAAACCATGTCGTAGTGATACCTACCAACATGACCAATAAAAACAACATTCAAGTGGCGTTTCTTTTCTGATTCCTTTTCATCCAGTGCTTCAGCATCCCCCGGAGCAGCTACTTCCTTGTCTTTCACCACACAACCAAATTAAAAATGAGAATAAGAAAATGACTATTGGAATATTAAAGTGATAGACATGATACAGAGAAGCAGGGGAAGGAAGAGAAAAGGGAAGGAACCTTTTGGCTCAGCCTGGACTGGATGAGTTTTTCTACCAACCTCATCCTTCATACCTGAAACCAACAATAGCAAATTTTTCAAACATTTTTTCAATGAAACTTAATTGACAAGCAAAAATTCATCATGAATAGCAAAAACTTTCAGCATTTTAGGCAAACATCAAGACAATTTGCATCAAAGCTTCACCTAGTTTGGTGGTCTGGGGGGGAAAAAAAAGAGGAGGCAAATCCCGCCCATTGTAAAATAATAATAGAAATAGAGAGAGTTAACAAAAGATTTTCAGTCCATCAAGAAAGAAAACAAGAATATAATATATCCAGTTTGCTATGTCACATGGACTCTTCATTTTATCCTACTATACCTGCATCTCAATTATTGAATGCTTTAATTTATAGGTGAATGATGCATAGATCTCAATTGTAAAAAATTGACAAAACTATGTATAATATTTACCACATCTCACCCAAATACTAAGTCCATGCAACACAGAACCCCCAAACCTAATTGAAATTAGCATTGCAATTCACAAACCGCCAAAATATGCATCCAGCAATATTAATTTTCATATCACATCTAAGGCTCACAAGAAAATACAGCATCTTGAGAGCTCTCGCTTTTATAGGGCTCAAAATATCTCATTAGATATCACTTTCGCGAACAAAAAGGAAAGTTACCCATGAATTATATGTAAAAGGATACAACAAGACCTTAAAAACCATTATAACTCATTTCCTATTTTCATGCAACTTTAAAACATCAATGGATATAACTTAGTATAGAAACTCTCAGATGCCACTTTAGAGATAGCAACAAATGTAATTCAACCAAGTCTACAATCTAAAGTACTAAATGAATTTCCACAATGATAATCTCGCCTCATCTAATTCTGTACAATTATCTTCTTCTCCAACATCTTCATTAACTTAAGAAGAAAAGGACCACAAACATATGAAGTTCAACGATACTACCAACCTTCCTCCTCCAACTTATCCGTCATTTCAAATTCTTCAGGCATTGCATCTTCAGGATTGACCACACCATTATTATCTTCTGTTAAGATTCAATAATAAAGCTCAAATACAGGGATTCCAAAAAGAACAAAAAAAAAAAAAAAAAAGGAAAAACGAAAACATATCTTATTCATATATAAATACAAAAGACTATACTACCTGCAGAGTCAAGCTGCAATGCACAGAACTCGGCCTCAATATCTACCAGTTGAAAGAGGAAAAAACAGAGAGATTTGGAGTCGTTAATTCCAATAATTACCAAACTTCACAGCCACCGCACAAATGGAGGCTAAAGCGAGTTGAGAAACAATGATAATATTATTACAAACAAATTTCTTAAAATTCATGGCTCCACTCAGTTAAAAGTAATTTTACTAAATCAACTTAAGTTCACTTTAATTCATATTTTGAAAGCTTAAATATCTCAATACTGTGGAAACGGGAACTCTCATCTCCCAAAAAGCATTAAGAAACAACAGTTTTTCACTTATACAAATAATTTTGTAATTACAAAAAAAAAAAAAGCAAATAAAATAGAGTGAAATTACGAAAACAGATCAAAACTCAAACAATCAGCGAGTAAATCAAGCAGATCGAGAATTAAGGTAAAAAAAATTGATGCTGAGAGTAAGAACAAAGAGGAAATCAGAAAATGAAAAATTGAAGAAAATTACCCATGGGTGCCGAGAGCAAACGAGAATGTGTACCGTCGCTAGGGTTTTCGTGGCAAACGGCAAAGGAAAGAGGTCCGGAAGCTGTTTTTTAGCCTAGATTAAAACCAAAAAAAAAAAAAAAGCGAAATAAAATCAAGAATAAAAATGAGTGCTGGTCTATGTATAAACATGCGATGGTATTCTTTTCGCGATTTTTGCGCGGCACTGCCCAAGGGAACAGAACACGTCCGGTTCATTAAACCGGGTTTTTTTGGGCCAAGTTTATTCATTCATTATTATTGTTACTTTTTAGTGAATTTTTTTTATTATTATAGAGAAAAAGAAAAATCAATGTAAATTGCGCATCCAGTTTTTGTAATGCTATTGGCTTGCGGTACAGTTTGACCAAAAGGGGAGATATTTGGCCAAGAAAGTTGGCTCCCCTGACTAATATGTTACATCCAAAAAAAAAAAAAGGGGGGAGTAACGTGAGTAATTTGTTCACGAAAGCATTTGAAAATATTAGGTTAAGTTGGAAAAAGATAATTTCTCTTTTCTAAAAAAGTAACATAGGAATTAAATAAGATAGAAACGATTATTATTGGAACAAATAAAGGACAAATGAATAACGTAACATAGGAATTAAATAAGATAGAAACGATTATTATTGGAACAAATAAAGGACAAATGAATAACCAATAACATTGGGCTAAAGAAGGCTATTTTATTAAAATAATTAATTTTTATTTCTCTAATTAGGTTTTTTAAAAATTAATTTTCAAAATAAGCTTTTTCTTTGTTTTTGGTGAGAAATCGATAACTTTATTGCCAATTTATCAATTGGGCATAAAAAATCAGCAAATGATTTATCAATTTTTCATTTTTAATTGTAAGAAATCGACTAATCATCTATCGATTTCTCAATTGCGTAAAAATTAACGAGTGATTAATCAATCTCACATGCTATAAAAAGAAATTATTAAGGATCACAAGCCCTACCAATTGGCAAGACAATGACCATGTGTAAAAGGTCACGGTAACAGTACCTATGATGGTACTGATGGTGTTCTCCGCCTTCAGAAATTCTGAAAGGATCAAATTATTTGAATATTTTGAAGATATGATTTTTTTTTATGAAAATTTAGTTTAATTTTTGTTTAAAGTTAGATAATGATGAATTTAAATGAAAATTGTTGTTATAGGAAACTTTTTGACCAATTCAATGGCTTTATCATCATTATCATCATCATTGTTGAAATTACAAGAATATTATATATTGTAAATGGTATTATTTGGATATTAAAATTTTGTTAATCATATATTTAAAACATTATTAATTATAAATTTTGATAACTAATAGTTTAATGACTTTTTTAACAGGATACTCAACTGGTGTTACGATCTTGAAAATTTTCTTTTGAACCATTGAATCCCTTAATCAAAAACTATTTAAGAACAGCTAGATTTTACCATGTGACTTTAGAAGATTGATGTCAATATGAGTATGGACTAATACTTGCATTGTTTAAATGATGGAGACTTAAGACGCACATGTTTCGTTTTCCATATGGTGAATACATAATTACCCTAGAGGATGTTACACTTCAACTTGGTCTACCAGTTAATGCCAATGAAGTAAAAAAGGGGAGTTTGTTACACTAGGAGGATGTGTTTGAAGAATTACTAGGTGTGATCCCTCCAAAAAACTGTATAAACAACTTAACAATAAAAATGATTTGGTTGACACAAACATTCAAGAATATCCCTAAGATACAACTGAATAGCAATTAGAATATGCTGCTAGAGCATATGTCTGACGCTTGATTAGAGTAATTTTAATGCTCCACAAATTTGGAAATCAAGTTCATTTAATTTAACCTTCACTTTTGGCAAATTTGAAATAGGTTGCAACTTATAGTTAAGGTTCCACATGTTTAGAGTTCTTGTATAGGAAACTTTGTCATGCAACAATTGGAGAGACACATGACATAGATAGCTGTTTAATGTTGCTGCAATCACGGGCATAGTACCAACTACCATTTCTTGCACCGCAGGTTAGTGAAGATCTTGTGTAGCCTATTGCATTGAGGGAATCAACTTAAGTATTTAATTTATATTACAGCAGCTTGTACTTGCATATGAGTCATTAATATATTATATATATTTAAAAAGATGATGCAATCTAAAGAATTTTAAGCGTACTATTATTAATGTAAAAAGCATCAGAGGATGAGTAGATTGCATGAGATATAATAAGGCAATATTTTAATAGTTTACCACAAGTACATGCGTATTTAACCTAACATATGTCATAGTGTTCAGTAATAATTTCTATCTTTTTTTGCAGTTTCTATGGAGGCCATATCATTTTAACGAAATTATGGCATGCCTCCCATCGGAAGATTATGGAAATAGCCACATCTGAAAGGCAAACATAGCATTAATATGCTTTTCAATTGTGAAGTGGCACTAGGCGAATAGGGTCATACTAGTTTGATATGCAACAATCAATCCCTTAAACAATAATGAACCCTCAAAAAATTCACAAAATTGATAAGTACAGTAATCATGTAGAAAATTGGGTCGAAAAGCATATAAAATGGATATGGTCTTGGAAAAAAGGTTCTAGGCTAATTGTTGGTGGTCTTGAAATTCTAAACAATAATTTCACACCATTACATGAAACATCAAATGATTTTATGCTGAAGATTGACCTTCTATTTGTCCATCACCGAGATTTCAAAATGTTAAGAATAAATTATATTATGTGAAACTTCATAAACATAGCTGATGATATGGAGTTAGTCAAAAGACAAGTCAACTTTATAAAATCTTATAAAATATATACTATAATTGAAAGTTGTACCAAGGTTAAGAGGAGCTCAATTTCTATTTTAACATTTCTTGTCTTCTTAAACAAACAAGGTCTACAAGTCTATTTATAGGATTAATTTAGATATTTTTATTTTTTAAAAGGAAAGAATAGAAAGGAAAGAAAAGAAAATAATAAAAAAAGGAAAGAGTTAAAAAATAAAAAAAAATGTATATTTGTATTCAGTTATTTTTAGTACATTTAAAAAATTATAAATTTACATAAATTTTACATGTTAATAATTTGTCTTATGTATATTTTAACATATTTATGTATTTATGTCATTTTTATTTTTATTGTATTTTAATTATTTTTTGTATATTGCCTTTTTTTGTGTGTTTTAAAGCATTACAAATTTTTTATAAATGTTTATATGTTAAATAATTTTTATGTATATTTCAATACATTTAGATGCATTCATGCTGTGTTTTAATTATTTTTTCACATATTGCGTTTGTTTTATGTCTTTATTCTTCCTACGTTTTGCATAGTTTGTCATTGTAATTCAATTTAGAGAAAAAATTATATATTTTTCTCATATTTGTGTTCTTCTCATTTATGACATATTTTACATAATTTGTAATAGTGATTTATTTTAGAGAAAATTTTATGCCATTGTGTTATAAATTTATATAAACTTTTAGAAGTTAAAATTCATTTTATACAAATTTTGACACGTTTGTGTATCTGTGCCATGTTTATATTATTTTTCATTAGAATTAAGCCTCACTTCATCAGGTTTTTTAATTTTTTTAAAGATTTTTAATTAATTAGTAATAAATTATTTTTAAATTAAATTCTATTAATTAATTATTTATTAATTTTTACATTTTAATAATATTAATATGATTATATTTTGTTAATTATGAAAATTAAATTTTTTATAACTGTTTATTTATAAATTATGTAACACAAATGCATTTCAAATGATAGTTGTATGCATTTAAAGAAATATTTATATAATGTACATTTTATTGATAAGAAGTAAAAAATAATAAAAATATGATTTTTGTTTTATTCTTTTTTTGATCTATCTAAAATTTAAAAAGATTAAAAAATAACTAAAACTAAAACTAAAAAACAAAAGCTTACTGGCAAGCAAAGGAAATTAGCATGTGTGTTACATTAATTAGTAGTATCATTTAAAAAGATTAAAAAATAACTAAAACTAAAACTAGAAAACAAAAGCTTACTGGCAAGCAAAGGAAATTAGCATGTGTGTTACATTAATTAGTAGTATCATTTAAAAATAAAATAAATTAATAAAATAATTTTTTACCATTTTTCTTGAAAGGTCAGGTATCGATTTTAAATCGATACGTGTGCCAGCGTATGGACAAACCCTCTAAATAAAATAAAAAATAAAAAATAATTAACAAAAAATTCATTTTATTTTTCTCGAGCGGATCTTGTAGATATTCTAAATCAACTCGTAAGTGAACATGAAAACCAACTCTTTCAAATATATCATTTAAAAATAAAATAAAAATTAATAACATAAATTTCTTATTTTATCTTTTTTGAGCAAGTAGGGTGCGTATTCTAAATTGATCCATAGGTCAATGTGCGACAAACCTTTTTCCAATATATTATTTAAAAATAAAAATAACTTAAAGCTAAAAAATTAAAAATAATTAATAAAATAAATTTTTTTTACAAATTTTTCCTTAAGGGGTCAGATATAGATCTTAAATAGACTTGCGATTAAATGTTTGATCCAACCCATTTAAATCTATCCTTTAAAAAAATATTTTAAAATAAAATTCTCATGAATTTTTTTCTAACAAGTCGAGTAGGATCCTGAATCAACCTATGAATTGATGTGTGGATCAACCTTTTTAATATATTATTTAAGAATAATAAAACTTAAAACCAAATATAAAAATAATTAATAAAATAAAGCTCTTTTTAATGTTTTTCTTGAACCAGTCAAGTCAGGATCCTAATTTGATACGCTAGTTAACGTGTGGAGCAACTCTTTTAAATGCATCATAAAAAATAAAAAAAAAAACTTAAATCTAAATATTTAAGAAAAACAAAATGAAAAAACGTGAAATACAAAATGAGTATATGAATAAGTTAAAATATACATAAAACGATTACACATATTTAAATTTTTTTCTTTCCCTTCTTCTTTTTTCTTTCTTCCTTGTCTTTTTTTTTAAAGAAAAAAACCACTAAAAGACAAAACAAAACAAAAATACCCAAACAATCACAAAAATACCCTTTAAGTCCTTTAGGACTCAAAATTCATTATATAATAATAATAATAATAATAATAATA
>JBBYHM010000027.1:13988294-14014551 GCA_038381775.1 Adansonia rubrostipa | reverse complement strand
AACAATCACAAAAATACCCTTTAAGTCCTTTAGGACTCAAAATTCATTATATAATAATAATAATAATAATAATAATAGTAATAATAATAATAATAATAATAATAACAACTAGTATCATGCTCAGGCTTCGCATAAAGTATTTTAAATATCTATAAAATTTTATTTTGAATTGAAATTGTCAAAAAACGATGAAAAAATTGTATAAATTGAAAAAGATCATTTAATTATGACTCAAATTTTCAAGTTTAACGTATTTATAGAATTATGTCATGATATCGCAAGAATAACAATTGTCATAGTGTTAAAAGAAGCTTAAGAAAAGAAAAAAAAATTATAAAAATATAGCAATCTTCCAATAGTTGCTGACATAGAAGAAACAATATGCCTAACGTAACTAAAACATAAATTGGTTAACCTTTGTAACATTTGGGTAATGAATATTATGCCAAACAACAATTTGTTATTGGACTATTATAATAAAAAAGTCACTTATTGAAAAAATTTTTGAAACATCAAATGTATTTATTTGTCTACCTTTTTATATTTACATGTATAATATTTGCATTATTGTTTATATTTGTTTGTAATATGAAATAATGGATCCAACTTGAAAACACCAACAAATATGATGATTACTCAATAATATATGTTTGTAATCTAAAATAAATCCCATGATTCATAATTTTATACTTGGAATCAAGGATTTTCTTTATGATTATAAAAGATACATTGGCAAATCCAATTAAAACTAAATGCTATTGTCACTTGAATAATTAGTTTATATAATATTATGTGCATAAACTCAAAGAGCTTTTATGTTTATGGGTAGTTTATTGAGTTAAAATAGTATTAGAACAACCAAATATTTGGAACTTTTTTCTTAATTTTGATTTTTTTTTCAAATTCCCAAAAAGAAACATTCAAGAATTTAAGAACTTTAATGTCTATTGTGGATGTAACAACCTTGTACTTAAGAAACCATAAGGAAATTATGAATCATATGAGAGATCTTAAATTATTAAATATAAATAATATAACTAAAATTGAAGGAAAAAAACAATAAGATGAATAATGCAAAAAAATGAAAGAAAGAGTAAAGAAAGGTCTCAATCCATTTAATAATAGGTTTGCCAGCACATCCTAAGGATAAACTGCAAAAAGAAAACATGCGTCCAAGTCTGAGCTAATTCATTTGGTTAATCTCAAATGAGCAAAAAGAAAAGAGATGAAGTATAAAGATATACATTGAATCCAACTAACTTATAGTTTTTTGCAATTTTTTGACAAAACTCCTTACTTTATAGCAATTCTCTTGATTTCATTAACGATTTCTCTATTTTCTCCATCTATATATAAAGAGGTAATAAATGTTTTAATCCAACTTCATACTACAATATTTTGATAAAATTATTTAAAAATTAAAAAAAAAAAAGAAACAACTAAAACCACACATTTATTAAGAATCTGAAAAATTAGTAACTATTTAAATGAAGAAATATCACGTAAAGGAGGAAGAAAAAGTTTTTTACCTCAACTTTTATAAATATAAAGAAAATCGATTTTTGTCTTTGTCTTGCATCAAATCAACAACTAAGCAAAAAAAAATTATAATCATGGTTTAGGATAGAGAAAAAAAATTGGTATCATGGTTCTTGCATCAATAAAAAAACTAAGCTAAACTTTGGTTCAAGTTAAATAAAGAAATAAATAAAGTGAGATGATTAATTAACATCATCTATGTTTAAATAAAAAAAAAAAGAAAGTGAACACAACGCTATTAAAATATGGGTTGCTATGGAGAGGTTATTGAGGAATTTGGTCGAACAGGTGATGGGCAGAAGGTTTTGGCGGTAATGTTAAGCATATTTAGAGTGATTTTTGAAACCTAATGCAATAAGCACAGTGGGAAAGGATTGAGAATGAAAAACACTCGAAAATTTTGGAGTAATTTTGACAAATTTTAAGGGTTTTGAAGAAAAAATGGTTAAGATTTAAGTAATGGAAAATTTCAATTTTTAGTGGCTTTGGATGTTAATGGAGTAGATTTTTAAAATAAAATTGTGAATTTTATGATGAATGACTGTTTTAGATCAAGATTTTGATGAAAAAATAAAGATTAAATGAAGTTTGTGAGTAAGAAGTGATTGTATTTAGGGAAACTGAGATGAATAATGGCCTGGGCTTGATGAAAATGAGTTTTTATGCACGAGAATGGCCTAAATCAATAGTTGATATCAATATGAACTGGGCAGTATCAATACACCGTATCGATACTTAAAGTCAGGTATCCATACAAAGAGCAATTCTGGTTTTGTATCGATACCATGAACATAGTCTTGAAACTGGAAATGATTTTTGGCTTGTATCGATATAAACTAGGCAATATCGATACACTGTATCAATACCTAGAATAGGGTATCGATACAAAACAATAATGCTACATGCAGTATTGATACCATGAACTCGGTCTCAAGACTGGAAATGATTTTTGGCTTGTATTGATACATATAGCTTAGTATTATGTCATTCTACTTATACGATATTGATTTAGACTATTTTTAACCCAATTGCTCATTAAAATGCATTGCAAATAGAAATTTGAAAATAGTTTTGATATCAAAATCATTTAGCATGAACAACAAATCAAATTTAATCCATAAATCAAAATCATTCAAGCATCAAGAGTCATAAAAGATCACATTAATTATAAACAAGTTGGTATGTAAGGCTAGCTTTTTTAACTAAGCAAGGTAAACATAGTTTAAACAATATTAAGGCAATGTATCAGAATGTTGTGAAACTCATGAATCTGGAGTGCATTCATTAAACCAAGTTCTCCTCTTAGTATGTAAAATCTATCTTTGTCAAGTGCTTTATTGAAAATATCAGCTAGTTGATGCAAGGTATTAATGAATTCAAGCACTATGTGCTTAGTTCTAGAGTGTTGAATCAAATTGTTAGTGAGACAAATGGCACTAGTATTATCACATTTAATGGGAATATGATCCATGGTAATTCCAAAATCCTCTATTTATTGTTTTCTCCATAAGATTTGGGTATAACAACTTCTCATGGATATGTACTTTGCTTTGGTCGTGGACAAAGCAATACTATTTTGTTTCTTGGAGAACCATGATATGAGCATCTTTCCAAGAAATTGACATGTACTAGAAATGCTTTTCCTATCAATTTTACATTCACCAAAATTTGCATCAAAATAAGCATGTAAGACAAGAGATGATCCTTTTGGGTTCTATGAGCCTAGATTGATAGTGTCTCTAAGATATCTAAAGATTCTTTTTATGGCAACTAAATGTGACTCCTTAGGTGACGATTGATATCTAGCATATAAGCATACACTAAACATTATATCGGGTCTACTTGCCATAAGATATAGCAATAAGCCTATCATAGACCTATAAAGCTAGAGTTAACACATTTACCTCATTCATTTTTTTTAAGCTTTGTTGAAGTACTCATAGGTATAGAGCATCCATCTTAAACCTCTTGAGTAACTCCTTTGTATACTTTGTTTGATTGATGAAGATGCCATTTTTTTGTTTGACTTGTAGACCTAAAAAGAAATGTTAATTCCACCATCATGCTTATCTCGAATGCACCTCGTATTATCTTAGAAAATTCTTGACAAAGAGATTCATTAGTAGTACCAGAAAATAATATCATCAATATGAACTTGAACTGCTAAAATGTCATTGCCTTTAATTTTTATAAAAAAAGTTTTTATCAACATTACCTTTAAATAAAACCTTTATCAATTAAAAATTTTGAAACCTTTTGGTACCATACTGTAGAAGCTTGCTTTAAATCGTACAAGGCTTTTAAAAGTTTAAAAACATATTTAGAACAGTAAAGATTTTTAAAACTAGGAGGTTGCTCAACATAAACTTTCTCATTAATAAAATCTTTTACAAATGCACTTTTGACATCCATTTGAAACAACTTGAAATTATTAAAACATATAAAGGCTAATAGTATTCTAATGGCTTCTAATCTAGCTATGGAAGCATAAGTCTCGTCAAAATCAATTCCTTTTTCTTGACTATATCCCTTAGCTACTAATCTAGGTTTATCTTTAACTATGATTTCATGCCCATCAAGTTTGTTCCTAAAGACCTATTTGGTACCTACAATGGGATAATCACTAGGTTTTTCCACTAAATTTAAGTTTTACTTCTCTCAAATTGATTTAACTCTTCTTGCATGGCCATGATCCAACTATCATCTTTTAAAGCCTCATCTAAATCCTTTGGTTCAATTTGAAAAAGAAAAGCCACATAAATTACATGTATTTCTAAAAGAGGATCTAGGTCTTACCCTTTTATTTGGATCACCAATTATCTCACTTTCTTTGCCATAAGTAAACTCTCTAAGATGATTCCTACTCTTTTAACTTGAGTTGGCTCATGTAGTTCATCCTCTTTTGGAGCTTCCTGATCTTGAATTGTTTGTTCTTTCTCCTTGTGTGATGCTTCAACTTAATTATCTTGGGAAATCTCTACGTCATCGCTATTAAGAGATAATTTTCTCAAGGTTAAGCTAGCTTCATTAAATATAACATGTATAGACTCTTCAACAACTAAAGTTTTCTTATTAAGCACTTTATAGACTTTAGAATTTGTAGAATAGTCAAGAAAATTCCGTCAGCACTTTTTGCATCAAATTTGCCAAGATTTTTTTCATTATTTAATACAAAAAATTTGCATCCAAAAGGATGAAAATAGCTAATGTTAGGCTTTCTTCCCTTAAAAAGTTCATGTAGAGTTGTCTTTAAAATTGGCCTAACCATAGCTCTATTTATAATATAACAAAAAGTGTTAATGGCTTCCACCCAAATATACCTTGGTAAATCATTTTCATAAAGCATCGTGCTAGCCATTTCTTCTAAGGTTTTATTTTTCCTCTTAATAACTCTATTTTGTTGAGGGCCCTAGGAATCGAGAAATTATAACATACCATTTTCATTATAAAAATTTGTCAAAACTAAGATTTTTAAGTTCTTTTCCCTGGTCACTTCTTATATTTGAAATAGAATATCCTTTTTCACTTCGAATAATGTTGCAAAAAGTAATGAATTTCTTTAAAGCTTCATCTTTAGAGCTTAAAAAAAAACCCACGTAAACCTAGAGTAGTCTTCCACAATAACAAATCCATATTGTTTACCACCTAAGCTTATGTCCTAGTAGGATCGAAAAGATTAATATGAATAATTTGTAATACTCTAGTAGTTAAAAAGTATAAATGGGTTTGAATGAAGCTCTCCCATGTTTTCCTTAAACTTATGTAGCACATATGCTATCATTATCAAATTTCATTTTATGCAATCCAACAACAAGGTATTCGTAGATAATTTTGGAATTATATTCGTACTAGCATATCCTAATCTTCCATGCATAACCAAGATAAGTCATCATTATTAGCAACAAATCAAACATTTTGATAAAATAAGTCATCTAAATGCATAATATAAATGCTTCTTTCTCTATGTCTTATGAAAATAATTTTATTAGATTTAATATCAACAACTTGGCAATTCATTGATTCAAAAATTATCCTTAATGCCTTTTTCACATATTGATTAATACTAAAGAGGTTATGCTTGAGACTTTTGACAAATAGAACAATTTTAATGTTAGATGAAGAATTGTTACCAATAGTTCCAATGCCTTTAATTTGTCTTTTTGAGTTATCATTAAAAGTAATATTTCCATCATCCTTAGGCCTTAGTTCCATAAATTAACTTTTGTCACTGGTTGTGTGTTTTGAGCATCCACTATCAAAGTACAAGAAGTTTTCTTTGTTGAATTTGCCTTAAAGCAATGCTCTTCCTTTTACAAACACAAAATCATGTTTGTTTTTAGGTACCTAAATTTCCTTGGGTCCTTGGGTACTAGTATTCATAATTCTTATGCCTTTTGGAATCTATTTCATTTTAATAGCCTTATCTTGAGAAGTGCTAACTCTTTTAGGAATCCACACTTTTCTAATGAGCTTGCCTCTATATGTAATAACCTTCAAAGAATAAGTATGAAATGTAAGACCAAGTTTATGTCAATGAATACATTTCCTAGATGCATCATATAATTGTTTATTTCATAAATAAATTCTTAAAGTGAATTTCTTTTTTAATCCCATTATAGCCTACACCACATTTATCAAAAAATGCTTTTTGTGTTTGTAACATATCATTTAATTTTGGTTATGCCACATAAAACCTTGAGAATGAGTTATGGAAGTTTGTATTTTTCTTAGTTAAATCATTAATTTCAACTTGTAACTTATCTACTTCCATTGTAAGCTTATTCTTTGTCATGCTCAATAATTCATTCTCTTTCTTAAGTTTAGAAACCATTTTCTTATAGTTTTATTCATGATTTTAAATTCTAATGCTAACTCATTAAATGCATCTTATAACTCATCAAATGAGTATAGCTTAACATCAGAAGATACCTTGGGCTTATCACGAGCCATGAGACATAGGTTGGCCATTTCATTATCATCATTGTTGGATGTGTCACTATCGCTTCATACAGCCACTATAGCCGTTTTTTGTTTCTTTGAATTTTGCTTTTTCCATGTTAAACATTCAAATTTGGCGTGTCTTGATTTTTTGCACTCGTAGTAAATAATTTGCTCATTCTCTTTCTTCCTCAGCTCTTCCTTCACTATTTCTCTTCTAGGAGGGTTTTTTACCTTGTTTATCCTTATAAACTTGCTAAATCTTTTTATAAACATGGCCATCTCTTCATCTTCATCAACTTCATTATCATTATTATCATTATTTTAAGTGGTTGATTTGAAGGCAACACTTGCCTTTTTTGGTGGTTGTTGACCATGTTTGATCTTCATATTATAGGTTAAGAGAGAACCTATGAGTTCATCCAAAGAAAGTGTATTGGGATCCTTGGTTCATCAATTGACTGTCACCTTTGCTTCCCAAAACTTAGGAAGACTATTAAGGAGTTTATTCAGCATTTTTTTGTTTGGATAGGTCTTTCATATGCCTTCAACCCATTGATGATGTCTATGAACCTGTTAAACATTTCTTTGATGGCCTTATCCATTTTTATTTTGAATAATTTGTAATCAAGTGTAAGCATATTTATTTTTTATTCCTTGACTTGATTTGTTTTTTTATGAATGGTGACTAACTTGTCTTATACTTGCTTGGCATTGTCACAAAATGAGACTCTATAGCACTCACTTAGGCCAAAAGCATAAAAAAATGTGTGCATGGCCTTGGCATTTAATTGTGCAATCTTAGTATCTTGCATATCCCATTCATTTTCTTCCTTTGGCACAACAATGTCTCTAACCCTTTTCTTAAGAATAATTGGTCGGTTGACAATGATCTTCCATACTTTATACTAATTGGCTTGTATAAAAAGCCTTATCCCTGTCTTCCAATATGAGTAGTTGTCACCATTGAAGAGTGGAGGTCTCATGATGGAATGGCCTTCAACTCTCATAACATTTGCATTTGTCTCAAAGGCTATTGAGACATACTTCATCGTAGCTTTTTAATTCTTGTGAGCTTTTTAAAGCTTTAAGCATTATGCTTGATCTTTCATTTTTTGAGCTATTAAGGATATTTTCTCAAGGTTATGAAACCTACGGTATAAACCAAAGCTCTAATGCCAATTGTTAGCTTAAAGTAATGATTAAACCAAGAGGGGGTGAATTGGTTCTTTTAAAAATTTGATCATAAATTGACCCTTCAAAGAAGTTGAAATAAAATAAAAGTAAAAAAAGAGTTAAGGATAAGTGAAACAAATAATTAATATATAGAGGTTTAGTCCTTAAAGTCGAAGCCTATGTCCTCTCTTCTTGGTACTTCCTTACTAAGGTGATTTCCACAATTCACTAAAGAAATTGTTATCTTTGAGGTTAAGGTAAAACCTTACAACTTTATATTTTGAGGCTTAAATAGAACCTTTTAATCTCCTTAAGAATTCTACCCCAAATTCTTATTCACACAATCTCTTTGTGATATGAATGAAGTGTTTACAAAAAATTAAAACTTTTAGTAAGTAACTATTTGTTAGAATTTGAGTACAAAATACATGAGATACAAATAAACTTGAAAGAGTACAAATTGCATACAAAAAGAATGAAAAATTTAAAGATTTTGAACTTTTGATGTTCAATGCTTAATATCTTTTAATATCTCAAACTTCTTCAGCTATTAGAAACCTCTATTTATAGCTTGGAATTGATTTATGGGCATTGAGCATCAATGGGGTTGGTGGAGAGCTATTGTAGCCTTCAAAAATGCTTGTTTCCATTTAGACCAACGTTGTTGTATCAATACAACAACAAAAGTACCAATACACGAATTAAAAATGTGACCATTACAAGCTGTTGTATCGATACATCAAGGTTGAGTATCGATACTTATCATGTTGTATCAATATAGAGCCATTTGTATCGATACATTCAAGGGTTTTAACCAAACCTTAGCTATTGTTAAGTAATGTATTGATACCTATAGGGTGGTGATGTGTTTCGTTACATTCAAAGGATTTAAACATAGTATCGATACTTTGATGCATTATGTCGATACATCAATTGAAAATCTTTTATCTTTTTTTGGCTTGAATTGGACTTAAACAAATCTAAAAAATATTTTAAGTATAAATATGCATTTGGAACATATATTTTTGTGAAAATAGGAGATATAAATTAACTTAGTATTTTTAAAAAAATATTTTTCAATGTAATTCAAGAAAAATACTAAGTTTTAAACAATTGAGTACAAATTAATTTAGCTTTGGCTATTGTTATATCAAAACCAATATTAATTCAAAGCTAATAAAGCTAACATAAATGTTGTATGATAAAAATCATGATTAAAAAAAGATTTTACGAAACAAAAAATATAATATCTAATGTGAAAATAGTTCTTGGTAGCCTCCCTCAATGATAGAGGGTTTTTAATAACCATTATTTACGAAGGAATATTATTTTAACCAAAATTATTATTATGGAAATTTCAAAGTAAAAGGTTCACAAAATTTTGGCCTATATGATGCAAAATTTAAGAATCTTCGATGCTAAAGATTTTCCTTTTATTTTTAAATTAAATGAAATGTTTTCTAGAAAATAAAAAAATTTACAATAAAGTAAATTATGTTGATTATTTTAAAATATTAAAATCAAGACTCTTTTTTCAAAGCCAAAGATAGCATATAATTATATGATACTTTTTTTTAAATAAGCGTTGTGAGGTGCTAATACTTTTTCTTGGGCGTAACTATACTTCGAAACTCAACTTTATTTTTTTATGAATCAAACATATCTTTAATAAAGAATAATTAAATGATTGGTCCTTATACTAATAAAAAATTAGAGATTTAGTCCATCTACTGTAATTAATATAAATTGAAGCTCATATTATACGAATTTGACAATATTAGTCCAATTGATAAATTCATTAAAATTTATTCTGTTAAATGTGTTGATATAGTTATTGACTTAATTGACCTGATTTTTAACTTTGTTGATGTGACACTTTCAATTTGATGTGAAAGTAAAATGATGTTTGAGTTTTTGAATCCCATGTGGCATATTTCTTGCATTAGATAGGTCATTTCTTGTATAACAAAATGCCAACATGGCATTTTATTAACAATATTAATAATAAAAAATCCTAATTCTACTAAAAAATACTAACTTTTTCCTTTAATATTAATTAACTAATAAAATTTTTTCTTTCTTCTTCATTTTCTTCTTCTTCATTGTGTGCAGCTCTTTTGAAGCCAGCATAAAGGTCAGCTATGCCGTATTTCTTCTGCCATATCACTACTGCCTCAACTTTCTTTTTGTTTTTGTCTTTCTTTCGTTTTGAAGATAGCCTCTAACTTTCTCTTCCCTTTTTTTCATTTATTCTTTCTTTCTCCTTTGATCATTGCGTCACTATCTCTAAATCCAATTGTTAGGTAGATGACAAAATCTAAACCAAACTCTGACGTCTACTCCATCTCGTCTCAATGGAGACCCCAATATGAATACAGCTCGTTTATTCCTTAATCTTTCTTTTACTAGAACCTATTCTATATTTCCACCAAAATTTCACTACAAATCTTTCATAAACTCAAATATATAACTTAAGGTGTTAGATTTACACTGTGTTGTTATCTTTTTTTTTCTTAAGTTTAATTAAGGTTATGAATAGTTTTATTGATTTCTGAAGAATATGGCCATGAGTGGTTTAAATGATTTTTGGTTATTGTATTATTTTATATTTATGTTGATTTATTACTTTGATTATTTTGTGATATTTATGTTGATATGGATTCGTGTATTAGTTTTTTTTTAAATTTTGTTTAATTCGAAATTAATTGTTGATTATGGTTGTTATTAGCTTTTTTATTATTCTTGGCTTTGTTCTATTTTTTATTTGAATATAAAACAAAATACAATTTCAATTTTTTGTTGATAATGGTCTTCTTTTGTAAAAATTTTCAGATTGGAAGTTGACCCTCAATCTTTTAATTCAATATTTACTTTATTTATTTGGGATCTAGCAATTAGTTCCTTAGGGATTACAAAGGTATTTTTAAAAAAGTTCTAGATTTTTTACTTACCCCACTATCAAATAATAAGTCAAGATTTTAACATTATTTATCCATAAAAGTTTCGAGAGTTTGGTTTAGGAAAAAGAGGAATAAGAAAAAAAGAAAAGTAAATTAGAGAAAGAGGTTGCACAGACCAAAAACAAAAGAATAACAAGGAAGAAATGAAGACAAAAGGCCATGCGGCCGACCATGGATGACAAAGAAGAAAGCAAAATGCTTGAAAGAGGATCCAACTCTTAATACTAAAATAACAATAGCCTTACTTTGTTGTTGGCTTCCACAATCAAGATCTGACATCCAATTTCTATGATCAAGTCACTAGTAGCTTTCTTTTCCTCCATTCCAATTTAAATATCTTTCAAACACCTTTTCTCACTTTATTTTTTTCATTTCTCTTTTGTCAAATCTTTTCTCATTTTTTTAGACTTGTTTCAAATTGAAAAAAACCTTTTAAGAATAAGAGAGATAAGAGAAAAAAAGATAGAGGGTCTAACTGGTGTTCCTTACTAAGGGTTATGGAGAAAGACAAAGAAAAAAAAGTGAATAAAGGTGGTCTTCAGATCATTTACAGGATAATGGCTAGATTAGGTGGTTTTGAAAAGGAATCGGGATGGGTTTTTACATCTATGAACATGCCAACCATTGAAGAAAAGGAAAATTTTTTATTTGGTTTGAAATAAAGTTCTTTTCTTTTTTTCATTTATTTTTTAAATCAATAAAAGGAAAATTATTTTTTATATTGCTTATAGGGCTGTTAGCTTTTATAATTATTAATCTTTTTCTTTCAGATTCATGTGTTCTGTGAACATTTATTTCTTTACTTAGTTCTTTATATGTATATTTTATAGAAGGTCATCGCATTTTTAGATTAGAGTGGGTGTAAGGCTCTCAGTAGTTTTTTTATGGGTAATCAGGATAATTGATTTTTTTTTCTTTTTGGGATGAATATTTTTATAATTATTGTATTATTAATGGAAATGGTTTCTTTTGTGTACATGTCTTAATAAAGTTAAGTGAAATGATAGGTAGCTTGAAGCTTAAAACTCTTCATAGGCAATGGAAGCATAACGGATAGAAAATAAAAGTTTCAAAGACGCTTTTCTTTAACAAGAAGCAAGCTATTGTTTTCGATATTAGATGCATTTTCTTTTTAATTTTTGAAATGTTTAATTTCAATCTTTGTTTGTTTACCGTATGAGTTAACACTAAATAAACTATGTTTTATGTAACTTTAGGAATCTAGAGAAGATCTTATGGGGTGAGAACAAAGATGATTACATTTTTGAATCAGCTAAAGTGCTCACTAATAAAATAAAGCTATTGCGCATTTAAAGGTATTCTATGATTTATTCGTTGTCCTTTTTTTTATATGATTCTATATTATTTTTCATGCATATTTTTATTTGAATTATGAATGCACTATTACATTTTTAGTCTATTTGTTTAGGATATTATTTGTGTGTAATATAATATGATAAATCTATTTATGATTTTTTTAGCCTCAAATGTTAGGTTCTTTGATTTGCACTGTAGTGTATTTTATTAAAATTATATACGAATTCTCTCATATGGTGTTAGCTGATTATTAGGATGGTACTAAGAATGTAACTAGCTTATCCTACAACAAGAACGCTCCCATATTTTTCATGGGTTTTAATGAGACAGATTACAAGTTAGAATATGATATTATTTCCAACATTACTACCTTTACTAAGGTTTATCTTTGATTTTTTTTCTTGAATGACTTAATCCTCACACTTTGTAATATCTTCACTTATCTTTCCTTGACTTACAAGTCATTTATTACAAATTTTGGCATTGTTCAAGGTCTTGTGACAAGTGTTTATTCTATTACTTGTAACTTTTACAACAAAATTTTTGCAAAGTTAACCAACTTCATCTGTTCTATATTAATTATGCTATTTTACTTTTACTCAACTACGCAAAAATTTTTAATTGAAATTGTAAAATAACAAAGAAGACAAGAAAAGGCCAAGTAAAGTAAAAAAAAATAAAGGAAAAAATGAAAAATGGTTCTTGATATTTTTTTTCTATTTTATTGGTTTATTTTTAGTTTTATTTTAATTGACTTTTTATAATGAAAATGAGATTATATCTTTTATTATCCTTTTCTTGTTGCTCTCTTTTTATGATGGATTTGAATTTTTTTTGCTTAGTTAAAGAGTTTTACCTTCTTACATGCATGAATTTTTTTATTAACTTAACTAAAGATACAACTTTTGATGAGCTGAATACTTTCTTTTCTCAAATGAAAAGAAATTTCTTACAGTAAAAGTTCAAATAGTGTTTATTCTTGGTTTTTCTTAGCAAACTCATAACCTACTCTATATCTTTTGCTATAAAACAAAGATGAATGCCACAAAAGTCAACTTCTCATTTCACTTGATTTATATTCATTGTTGTGTTGATTAGTGCTATTGATTTGCTATGTTAAATGTTATAGATTCATTCCATTTATTATGCTAGCATTACATTATTATCTTTTTCACTTGCTAAAAATATGTTTTTCGTTGATTTTTAATATAATAGAGTTTGACAGTAAAATGATTGTATAATTAGAGAAAAGCAAATAATTTTTAATAGAGTTTTTCTATTATTCTAAAAGAATAATACACCAATAAAGCTTCCATTACTCTTTGCATGAATATCATTGGTAAAATTCATTGTGTTACACAATTCAATAAAATATAAAAGGATTCCTTGTCTTAAACTAGAATAGAAAGGTAACCAAAACTTTTACAAGCATATGCAATCATCATCTACATCTACATTATTTTTGAGTCCTTTAAGGACTGTAAACGTATTGCTTGAATCATCAGGGCTATTCTTATTATCTCCATTTTTTGTCATTGGTATTAATATTACATGCTGCAAAATGTAGAAAAATGTTGATAAGATGTCCTATCTTTCCTTTTTCTCTTCTTCACCTGCTTCCATCTCTTTCTTCCTCACCTGTTTCCGTCCTTTTTGTTGATTTTCTTTTTTTTTTTTCACATCTGCTTCAACTAATCATGTACTGGGCTAAGGAGATTAAAGGTAAGAAGTTTTAATTTTTTCTTTTTATTTCTTTTGTTAATTTCCTTTATTCTTATTTTTTATTAAAAGTTTTTATTTTCTTTTTCGTTCTTAATCAATTTTTCTTGATTTTCTTTTTTTTTGGTCTGAAAATTTGAATAAAAATGGCTAATAGATGTTCATGGGCACATGCGTTGCAGTAATTGAGAGAAGGAGAGGCAAAAGAAAATAAAAAAAAGAACGAAAGAAAATTAATCTTTTTGAGAAGTTTTACTAGATTCTATAAAATAGGTAATCAAGAGGTTTATATTTTTTTTGAATTTGCTTGGAATTTAATTTCTAAGTTTTTTTTTTAGTTTTTTATTTAGATTTAGTTGATTAATTTTTTGTTATCATAATTATAATAATTATATGTAGATTGAAGGAATTGTGAAACAACTAGTGTCATTAAGAGATCACGAAAGGATATCAATAATGATCAGTATGTTTATCACAAAGTCTACTTACTTGCTGCAAGAAAATCATTATAAGGTTGTTATGCTTAGCGATTTAATTTTGCTGAAAGGAGACTTCTTAAGGAAAAAACAATTGCATGAGAAAAATAATTCTAATGAGTTTATACTAAATTTATCATATTGGTAATTTTTCATTCTTTTATTTTCTAGTTAGAATTGGTAGAAATTTCTTTCCTTTTTCTTCAAAAAAGAAATCAAATTTTTATATTGTAAGGTAGGTTTGAATAATGACCGCAATAGATCATTATTTATGATTTTGGCTCTATCCATTGCTAATATTGACAACTAATATTTAATACAATTGACCATAGTAATGTTCATTACATCTATAATCATAATAAATGTGAATAGCCATAAATGGCTCCATGAGTACAATTTATATCAGACATGCAAGTATTTAAATATTTAAGTATTTAATTATGCACTTTTGTAGATCTTAGAAAGTGGATAAGATTTTTGTTATTTTTTAGAATCTATAAAACATCTTGGAATTTTGTCTTCATATTGCTTCAAGCTTTTTCTTCATAACTAATTGTTTATATTTTTAGAGTTATAACTATAAACATATGGTTTTTTAGACATAATCTTATTTCCAAATGTTGATTAATAACAATTATGAATATTATAATGTTATTAAGTTTAGACTTAGTTTTTGCATAGAGTTGTTATTTATATTTTCATTTTAATGCTCAAGTTTTCACTAGCTTGGTTTATTGCAAAATTTTAATGATGCATACAACATGAAAACTAAAATTCCAATATTAATTTTTGTGTGTGCTTAAATTGGTTATGTTATAATAGGAAGTAGATTATGCTTTTGGAAAATACTATACAAGTCAAGACTAAAGATTTGGGCCTTTTATGTTGTTTTTAGATTTAAAATATGAAGTTATTAGTTTTAAACAATCTTCATGCTAAGTGCACTTTTCTTTTTGTTTCATGATAAAACTTTTGCGAGTTGCATGAGTTGAACTTAAGCTAAATCTGTGGATTTGTGGCCATGGCAATTAAGATCCTCCATGTCTTTTGGTTATGTACCACATAGAAGGAGATGAAGATGCAAAAATGAAGAAGAAGATAGAGGTAATTCAAGAAATGAAACAAAAGGAAGAAAAGCTAAATAATGTGGAGTATCTTAATCAATCTTTTATTGTAAAAGAATACAAAAGTAATAATGAAGTACATGATCAAATACATTTCAACTTCATTTTTGATTTCAACCTTTTAGATTTTCAACATTGGATTTTTCTAATCCTTTTATTTCTTTTACAAAAAAGAAATTGAAAAGAGCTTTGTTTTTGGTATTTTTTTTATTAAATTAAACAAGAAGTCAGCTAAGGAAAACAAGATGAATGAAACAGGAAAACAAGATGAATGAAACAGGAAAACATTCCATCTCAACTACAAAGAGCATGGCTAATGTTATCCATAACTAGTTTGAATGTGTAAGCTCTCTCAATTTAAATATATTTTAATAATATATTACAACTTTCTTATTCCATGAATAAATTTAAAAAACTTAATGATCCATGAAATAATTCATAAATTATGCTTCATGAAATATGTTAGAAATTATAAATTAGATACATTCAATGGTAAAAAAAAACAACAAATTGTTGGAAAGTGCATTAAATAAACAAAAGATATGGAGTTGAAATTAATTCACTATATTTAACAACAACAATGATTTTATCATGTTTACATTCAGTATTTTAGCTAGTTTTTTGACTTGCTATTTACAACAATAATGTTAAAGAGATTGTGAATGTGTTTGGACATGAGTATTTTTCATACTTGAGTCAAAATGCTCAAATGGAAGCTGATAATGACATTAAAGAAGATGTGGTATAGGTTTAGCTGCTCCCACGTTAGGTTCACTTCTAAAGCCACCTAACACTTTAATGTAAAAATTAGTTTACCTTTGAATAGCTATCTATTAACATGTTTAAATCTTATTAGAAACATGCGTACAATGATGTTTAACATAGACTTGTTATTTCAGAACCAATAATTGTTATTTCAAAATGATATTTAACATGTGTAATGTGATGTTAATCTAATTACTCTCGACTTAATTCTAGAACCAACCAATCGATAAATAAGATTAATTATTAGCTGCCTAAAGCTAGATTAAATAAGAGCCAGAGTTTCTTTATGGATAGATTGCTCAATTTTGTAAGAAAGCTCAAAATCATCTCTTTAAGATTGGGTTTGCCTCCATGCCTTCGAACCTACGAGAAAGAAAGCCATAAAAACCCTATTAGTGATAAAGTACACTACATTAGCAAAATTAATCATATTATGTATCTAGTTGAAACAAGTTAAAATTTTTTAAGCTGTTAGAAAGCCCTTAAAATACATTAATAAGTTTTTTCACTAGTCTTTAGCAAGGAAGGATTTATCTAAGGATGAAAAAGGCTCAAAAACGACCCTTTCAACATCAACTTAAAGTTGTAAGCCTATACCCTCTTTCTTTTTTTATTAGAATTACACATATGGATATGTACTCTAATAGACTGAGCTACCTGGAAATTATTTGTTTTGCTAATTCAAGCTTTATATGAGAACTAGAAAACTAGGCAACATCAATTTTCTTTTAAAATTGGCTTTACGTCCTTCTAAAACTAGATATTCATATTTTTTAGAGTCCATCGGTAACTCTTGCTAAGATATGGTATCATTTGAACTTACATTGGCCGAATTGATATCTTTCAAATACAATCCATGGCATCTTCTAATAATATGTTTAGAGTTTTATTATAATAACAACCATTAACTTTTTTGTTTCCTAAATTTACAAATATTTGTGTCTTGTGTCTTTTTGTCTCTCTAACTCCCTTCACCTTATCTCACTCACATATACATGTATATCTTCCCCCTTTTAATTAGGAATTTTTAAAGTGTAAGGTTTTTCAGCAAAAAAGACTAAGACAAGGATGAAAGTATTATAAACATAAAACCACAAAATTAGCTTTAACTCTATTCATTTATAATTTTTTATTAATGTTACCCAAAAAAAATAGTTCTCGCAACATCACACAGACATAATGCCAGTTCGATTGGAATTTTGAGTTATGGTTAAGGAATTTTGGAGATTTTGTTGGATTGGATAATTTTTTATTCGATTAAAATTCATTAAAAGTTAGATTTTCAAGTGTTGCAGCGTAATGAATACGAATCCAACGCATTACTTGGACTAGTAAATTTATTTTTTTGTTTCTTATATCGAGGCGAGACTTAGTAAGTCAGATGAATGTGTTCATATGTACATTATTTTCCTTGGTTTTCTCATGTGAATATTTCTTAAAGTATATTTATGTGTTGATTTTTCATGATTTCATGTATGTTGATGTTGATTTGAGCTTTGGTATATATTAGGACATATATTTATGTTGATATTCATGAAATTATGTGAAAAAAATTATTTTTGTTTGTTATACATGTTGGGCGAAAATGATTATGGCCTTGGATAATTTTTCTTGCTCGATTTTATGATATTTTAGGCTATTTTGTCATGTTTGAAACTTGCAGGGGCCTAAAAATATTTTTTTCAAAATTTTTAAAGCCTTGGAAAGGTATTTCTATGCTTGGTTAAACCTAACAAGGGTTTATTTGTGAAGTTTTGATTTTTTAGGTTATTTTGCAATTATAGAAGCATAGTTACCAAAGTGTAAAAATTGAAAAAAAAATGTCTAAGGCCATCCATGCTTGGCTGAATACCTTTAGAGGTGTTTATTGTGCATTTTTAACATGATTAAATGCGTATCATGCATTTTAAACCTTTTGGGTGCTTTTTCTTACAATTTTAGAAAGTTTAGGGGCTTATCTACAAAAATTGAAAAAAAATTGTTACAAGGCCAAAGGTACCTAGTCGAATACTTCATATAATTTTTGGTATATTTTCCATGTTGATTTTGATGTTTTTGATATTTGATTTTGTAATTTGTTTTGTGTAGGGACTATTTTGCAAAGCTAGAAAACATTAGAGTCCCTTAAGAAAGCCTTGCATTTGTAAGGTTAAAAAAGTTATTTCCCATATTGAATTACCCATTTAAGGTATTTTGGTCATTTAGAAAACACTTTTATCATTTTTAGCCATTTTGGGGCTTAAATGAAATTTTGAAAAACTTAGGGACCTATTAGTAATGTTTGCATTTTGGGTCATATTCAATGTCAAGGATACCCATTTAGGGCAAATTTGTTATTTCACATTGAGTCCTTTAGGTTACTGGGATAGTTTTATATCAAAGGCACAACCTAAGGGTATTTTAAAATCACTAGGATACTTTCATGTAGAAAATGCATAATAGGGATAGGTTCGCCCTTTTATAATGATATTGAGAGGTTACTAGGATGCTTTCATGACGAAGGTAGAACATAGGGACATTTTAGTTTTTTACATTAAAACCAAGTCGTATGTGATTACTAAGATACTTATATTTCGAAGGGGAAACAATAGGAATAGGTTTATTCATTTATAATATCATCGAGTCCTTTAAGTTATCAGGATACTTTCACGTTGAAGGTAGACTTTAGGAACACTTTAGTAATTTACCTTAGAATCAAGTCCTTTAGAGTCACCAAGATACTTTCATATTGAAGGTGAAATTTAGGACATGTTAAGTCTTTTTGACCAAACCCAAGTCTTTAGAGTCTAATTTTGCACTTTTTGTCGAAATTGAGTCTTAGGATAAATTTTTATTATTTCTTATAAAATTATAAGTTTTAAAATAATGTGCGAAATTTCTCTCAGCATGTGGAAAAAGTTTCGCAGATTATATTAATAATGAGATATCTTTTTAAAAATGAAAAAGTGAGATTTTTGAATTTTGTAAAAATAAAACCTTTCTCATTCCTTTGGCCCTTCGATAGGGTGCGAAAGATATTTTGATTTTTAAAATCTTTTATATTCCTCTAACTCTCCAATAGGGTGCAAAAGATAATGATAAAACTTTTCGTGTTTCTCTGGTCCTCTAGTGGGGTGCGAAAGATATTTTAATTTTTAAAAATATTGAAAACCTGATTTTCTCATATAGATTAATAAATTTGTTTCATAAAATTTTATTTTTATATATGAGAATTATAATTAAATATCGGATATTGAAATTAAATAAACATCAACTTTGAAGTTAACATGCGATTAATAAGGTACCAATTGTCAAGCATCATAAAAGGGATCGATCCTTACTTATGATTGTAATGACTCCTGGATTCTTTCACGTGATCTTTAGTATGAGTGTAAACCTTGGAGTTTGTTTTTAAGGGTTTCATAACCCTCAAAATATGAACTCTAGTAGGGGACCAATCTCACCTAGCCAAAATAGATTGGTGGTGACTTTAAAATAAATGGTCATTTTGTAATGACTATTTATGGTTAAGTCAAGAACGATTCATCTTGGCAGACCAATCCTTGAAAACAAAAAAAAATAATGATATGGCCCTTAGAAATAAAAAATAATTATATAAATAGAGATACATAGGAATAAGCGGTACACCTGCTTTTTAAGTCAGGCTAGTCAGGATTGGTATCCAAGCCATGCTGCGATAACTTGGTGACTCCATCGGGGACAAGTTAGAGAGTCAGGCCTAAAATTAATCATGTGTTAACTAAATTTTGATTGATTCAGTCTCACTCAGTATTCAACTATAATTCCTAGTATTTTCAAAGCAAAATTTTCAATATATTTTTTTATTTATATGGAGGTTCTACTATATATTGTTCATATTTTTTAGTAATCTTGTTGTTTCCTTTATAGTGTTACTTTTAGGGGAATTTAGGATATTGGTATTATTATTTTTGAAAGAGTCGAGTCATAGAAGGTTTGTTTGTCCCCCCCACACACTATGCACATGTTTACCATTAAATTTTCCTCTCAGCATATAGAGGGGCATAGGTTACCCAATATTCTAGGAAGAGGTGAAGTAATTCTACCTTCTGAGGTGTGAGCCTCTGTTTGGGCTAGTGAAAATCTATTGGATGTAAATTCCTATACCTGCCTGAAGTGTTGGCCTTATTATAGGCATAAAAGATACTCCCACTCGAATTGAACCTTTTCGAGCATAAACACACAATGGGTAAGGATTAAGGTACCTCATCAATTCTTTCCAGACTCAGGGAACAATTCGAGAACTTGTTTAGATGTCCAACCTGAACTTCATGTAATGAACTCTAAGGGCCTCACGTCGTTATAGACATACTTGATTTTAGAAGTTACTTAATTAGATACACACATGGGAATATTTCTTATCTTTTTCTTTTTATTTTAGTTCCAAGCATGTAAATCAAGTGATGATAATAAAACATTCTCATGTATGGTAAGATCTTTGTTTCACTTCAAAAGGTGTCATCATTATTTTAGTTCAAATATCAAGTGATGATGAACAAAAATCATCACTCATAATGCGATTACTTCGTTTTGCCTTGCAAGCCATTCTGTAGTCTTGACTATATAGTCTAGACTCTTAGGTCAAGTGATGATGTTTCTACATCATCTCCAGTGACAAAGCCTTTTTATTTACCCTAATAGACGTTGTAATGCCTAAAAGGGTTCGCTTGGGTCAATTTTTTCTCATATAAATTATTAATTTCCTGTGCTAACCTTTTTATTCCTTTACACATAGGGAATGATGAATGAACATTGTTTTACCTATAATAAGATTGATCCTTTTTCTTTAAGACACCATAATGCCTTTTGTACATGTTAGGTTGTATATATTTGTTACTTTATTGCAAAATTTTCTTTGACATTATATTAATTTCATTCTTGTAGGGCAAAATGAAGGTTTTCTCATATTTAAGAATTCTTTAAAAGAATTTTCCATTTCAAAGCATAAGTGTCAGGACTATCAAATATTATTGACCTTGGAGATGAATTTTTAGCATGCTTAGAAAGAATAGAAGCAACCTATTATGTAACACAAGAAAGATTAATGAAACAGCAAAAAGAGATGCAAGCACAAATTTTTAAGTTGGTGGAAACAATGACCGCTAGAGGGAAAGAATATGAAAATGTAAATTCAAGAAATTAAGGGAATATAATCCTAATGCTGTTTTTAGCTCATCCAGGGTAGAAATGCAACCCTTACTTTTAAAACCCCTTGTCTCTAAATTGACATCATTTTGTGAAGCATGCATGTTCAATGCTTAAATGAGATAAAAATGTTTCTTAAAAAGCAAATATTTTCAAAAGCATGATGATAAAAAGTCTTGAGAATACTAATGATCAATGTTGAAAATGAGCTTGTATCCTTGCATTCATTTTCCTGTGAATAAAACTATAATCATTTTGAAGACCCAATATTTCAGGGAAGTAACTGTAAAGTTCCTAAGTCATGGTTCTCTAGGAAAAGAGCAAAACAAGAAAATTTTTGTATCACCTATGGGAATTACTAAAATTTAACAAAGAGAAAAATCATTTTGAAAAAATTTAGAGATATCCTAAAATCCATAAGTACCTTATCTTGTCAACTCTTCGTTGGAGAGACCAGCTTCAAAACTAAATCCATCCTTTTTCTAACTTGACCTTTTGATCCTAAACCCTTCACGGCCAATCTTAGTACCTGTCGGAAAGATAATGCCTATGAGAATTAAAGGAACATTAAATTTGTTTCAAAGAAATTCATGTTTCATACAACCAAATCCATTCGTGCCTAGAAAGATAGGGCAAACATCTTATCTGCCTTGAAATTGTTGGGCTTGCCTAAGTTTTTTTTTTTTTATCTTTTCAACCCATTTTAAGAAAAATAGATTATGATTCAGGATTTTTTAAATGAGAAATCATTAGTCTTTAAGATACTTAACTGTCACATGTTTTTAACTTAGAAGTATTAAAAAATATATATTTTTTAAGATTATTTTGAGAAACTTGTAAAGGTGTCATAAAAGAAACAAGGTTTTCTTAAATTGAAAGGCAACAAATTGGAATAAGAACTAGCCCATAAGAAAAAAAAGGTGAAATAAAAATTTGACATTGAGAATTCGAAATCATTAGGATAACATTCTTTCTAGGGTATGAGAGGATCGAAGAATGTCCTAATATTAAAATTGATAAGAATAATTAGGCGAGACCTGGAAGATGACAAAATAGAGTTTTGATTTTCATATTGTTCAAATCACATGCATCATCTCTCATCTACATTAGCATCGCTTCATGTGCATTTGCCCTATACTTATACTTACATTTGTGTTTTGTCATGTGCATCTACACCATAAATGACACTAGCTTTATATCGGTTCAAGTGCATTTACCTCTTAAATTTGTTTCATGAGCATTTGTAATGATCTCGACAATTGCATTCTTTGAGCAATGTCTTCATTTTTGGAATTGCATTATCATACTTACTAAAGTAATTGCAATTGTATCACCCATTGAGTAGTCACATGAGTTTTCAAAGTTTTTTATGGTGAAATTCGAAGCATTCAAAAGTTTTATTTCAAAACAAGTCTTCAATGGTGAAATTCAAAGCATTCAAAAGTTTTTGTTTCAAAACAAGTCTTTAATAGTGAAATTTAAAGAATTCAAAAGTTTTTATTTCTTAACAAGTCTTTGGTAGTGAAATTCCAAGCATTTTAAAAGAATTTTTGAAGTCTTCGATGGTAAAATCTGAAGCATTTTCAAAGAGTTTTTAAAGTCTTCAAATTCGAAGCATTTAAGAAATTTTGTTTCAAAACAAGTTTTCGATGGTCAAATCCAAAGCGTTTTAAAAGAGATTTCAAAATCTTCAGTGGTAAAATTTAAAGCATTTAAAAGAGTTTGTTTAAAAGCAAATCTTTGCTGGTGAAATCTGAAGTATTTTAAAAGAGATTTCAAAGTCTTCTGTAGTAAAATAAAAAGCATTTAAAAGAGTTTTTTTAAACAAAAATCTTTGATGGTGAAATCTGAAGCATTTAATAAATCTTCTTGCAAAACAAGTTTTTGGTGGTGAAATCTTAAGCATTTTAAAAGAGATTTCAAATCTTCAGTGGTGAAATTCGAAGCATTTAAAAGTGTTTATTTAAAAACAAATCTTTGATGGTGAAATGTGAAGCATTTTAAAAAAGATTTCAAAGCCTTTAATGGTGAAATCCTAACATAAAATGAAAACATAAAATCAGTTAAATGAAAACTTCCTAACATAACTCTTTAATAATCATATTTGTCGTATTAAAAGGTCAATTTATGGAAAAAAAGGAGAGAAGTACACGGGGAGTCAAATGCGGTATGGTTGCTGATGTGATTGGCAAACATAATGGCAGGGCATTTATGTTAACAAAAGATTTCATTTATTAAATGCTTGTGGTTTTTATTAACCGCACCATGGTTATTCTTAACTAGCTTTAGTTTGTTGAGTTTGCTAGTTTTGTATTTATATTGAAACAAAACTTTTAGCTGAAGTCTAGTTCTAAGCAAAGTTATTGGATTAGCCAGTGCACTATTATTTCTTCCCACTTCACTCTTGTGCAACGATTTTGCTTGGTCATTTTATTATATGTCTATATACACACACATATATACTTGTAACTATGTGTGTATATGTATGTTATATATATATATATATATGTATACATGCATTGGTGCTCGTTTTGTCTTTCATTTTACTGTATCATTTGCTTTTTCTTACCCCTTCAACCACTTTTTTAACCTTTAGCTACAGATAAGACTAAGTTTTTCTGTGCTTGTTATGTTTCCTTTATTCCTATCCCATTGTTCGTATCTGTGCATTTTTTGTTTTTTTGTTTATATTTACAGCTTTGTTGTTTTGCAATGATTATTTTAATCTTTTTACACATAGTGTATATACAATCTGGTTTCCTATGCATGTATCTTTTTTGTATCATTTATGCATCATATTTTTGTCTATCTCTGCATTTTCAACTACTGACGTTGTTTTAAATTGCTTGTATCTTTTTCCCCTTATTTATGATTTTTGGAGATGAATAATGTCAGAGATTTTGTTAAACTTTCAATGTAATGGATATTAGGACAGCTGATGATTAAACTAAATCTTCCGTTGCCATTTTATGACATGGAGCAATGTGGATTTAATTTATGTAGAGGCTTCATTGACATAAATATAAATACACTTGTTAGAATATACGAAACTTTTTCAAAAGGTTTAGCTGATTCTTATGAAAAGGCAGCTAAAATTTGTGGTGATTTTTTAAAAAAGGTCAAAAATATTGATGTGGTGGATATTAATTATCGTAAAAAATTGCGGTATCAGTATATGCATAAGGATTCGGTTAAATAGAAGGAAAAGATGTTTGTTAAGAGTTTTCAAATGCTTTTTAGCTATCTTATCTTCAAGAATTGTATAATGAACTGTTCATAAAGTATATGCAACTTGTTAAGGAGAATTAAAGAATATCGACTGCTATAAAGTGGTAGAGAAAGTACTACCCATCTTTGATGAAAAAGCTGATCATATTTTCTTTTCTTCTGTTTGAGGTAAAACTTTGTGCCATGAATCCAATGTTTTGCATAGACAACTACGGATGATGGCTTTTATATATGTATACACGCACATATCATTAATATGTGTTTGTTCTTGTCCTTTGTATAACTAGTGCATAGCAATGAGATATTAAAAAACAACTAAGAAACTTCTTTTTTTTTTATTATTATTCTTGTCCAAAATATGGTACCATTCTAATCAATTATATATCAATAATGATAATGCTTTCCATGATGGATATTAAAACGAATCAATTTTTCCTTATTCAAATTGTGATGCTATGGAATAAATAAATAATTTAAAGCAAAAACTCTATTGTTTTTAATGATGAAAAAAAGTATTATTATAATATAAAAAGGTGCACCAAATGATACAAGAACATTATTGTTTATTTAAAATATATGAATATAGCCCCTTCAATGGATGATAAAAAAAAATAGTGTTGTATGTAATTTCTTTCTATTTTTGACCATCTAAACTACTATTATTTGTAAACTCTAAACTTTCTCTTGCAAACAAATTTTTTGAAGTCTTATTCAATCTTATCTTCACATTTTAAACAGTGAAGAAAACAATAACATTTTTAATATTGTCATGACAACAATATGGATTGCAAATCAAAACAAATTATTGTAAATATCCAACAAAAGTCTTTTGCTATTGCAGATAGCTTTTGTTATCTGCTAATGCTCAGCTATTAAAACAAAAAAGTTGGACTATTTTAATCGACGGCTATGTTAACTTTATTTATTGTTCATCTAGCCATTTAATTTGGTTATAAACGTTCGTGGCCATTTTTCTAAAGTTATAATTGTACAAAGCTTTCGTAAAATACATTTGAAAAAAATCCTAGTAGCTTCCTCATTGTTGTTTATATAAATGCAGCCATACATTATGTTCTTTTCGAAGTTCCGACAATAAATTTGAGATAGTATGTTTTGGTATGCAGTGAGTTGTCTTTAGCTTAGTTTAAATAGTGTGTTAAACTCTGTTAATAACAAAAAATTGCAATTGTAGTCTTCCCGTCATTTTTATTAAGCAATCACATCATCTAATCTTCTTTTTTGAATTTAAGTGCTTTTTTCCTTTCAAAGTTGAAAGTTTTCATCAAAATAATTTATTATTCTACACAATAAAAAACTTGATTTTATCAAAATTTTAAGACTCTTACTAGAATTTTATTCGCGGGTAAAAACTTTACTTAACAAGAGTAAAGTCTAACTTAAGATCTATAGCTTTTTTTATTGAGATTGTTTAGTTCGTGAGAAAAAAAGTTTTAATCTTAATTTATATTTATAATTTAGTGCTTTTGTGAATGGTACAAAGTAGACTTAGATTTTAAGCAAAAATCTAAACCTTAATGAGGATTGGCATTTGTAGTTAAAAGACAATCATGTTCTCAATTATGACCTTAAATTTTTTTTTTTTTGGTAAAGGTAGAGGAGAGAAACACCTAATCTAACGCATTTGTTCTTTTTTAATCGATCATTTTTTCTTTTTTTTTTCTTTTTTAGCCATGAAAAATATCCAATCTATTTATCCACCTAAAAAAATGTCTTGCATATGCACGACACAATTTAGAATAAACACGAAATCGTTCAAACCATTTGTTAATAGAATTTATAGCATGCATAATAATAATAATAATAATAATAATAATAATAATAATAATAATAA
>JBBYHM010000027.1:13964467-13988194 GCA_038381775.1 Adansonia rubrostipa | reverse complement strand
ATAATAATAATAATAATAATAATAATAATAATAATAATAATAATAACAACACAAGCATAGCAATAATCAAAGTATTTATGCACAAAAGCATTATTGCTCCATTAACTGTGATACATTAAAAAAAAAGTTATTTTTGAATAGAGTTGAGCTTGGTGGATATGTACCATAACCCTAAATCCAAATAGTTTAAAAAAATACACAATGGTCACCCATGTTGAGCGTGCTATCTTGTACAAATTTCTTCCATCCAATCGAAAATGCCTTGTTCTAGCTACTATATATACACTTCATTTTCCACCTGCCACAAAGGCGCAGGATTAAGAGAATGAATCTAGTTTTTTTGTGCAGTAGATATTTCAATAAAAGTTTTGAGAAAAATGCTGCAGTAATCTGGTAAATAATGTAATAAGTGATTGGTCATTGTCTTTGATAAAAAAAATCAAAATTGCATTTAGATATGTATTATTAGGAGATAACTTGATGCAATATTTGAATATATTAATTTACATTCAAAGAAAGGAAATTCCTCATCGTTTGGATTTTCTTCCGCCTTTTACCCCTCTATTTCTATTTCAGGGGCATTCTTATCCTCGAAATAAAGTTTTCACCTACTTTTTATCGTTTTCCTTTGTTTTGCTTATCTTTCACTTGTATCTTGTTGGGCAGTTTCAAATGATGTAGCTTTAATGTGACAGTTCATTGAACTTTGGCTAAACACACACAAAAAAAAAAAAAAACTATTATGCGGTGAAGAAAATGTGTATGTTTAACATGATGAAAAGCAAAATCATAATATTAAATGGATATTATGTACTAACCTTTTCTTTTTAATATGTCCATTGGCTTTAGAATTGTGCAACCTTCACCATAAATGTGACCAAAAAATGTGCTAACATTACCATGCTTAAAAGAAATGGTATCGCCATGTTTTAGCGAATATGATTGAATAAATTTTCTGCCAAACTTTGTGAAATAAAGGCCCCTTTCAAAATATTTTACAATCTTCATTTATATAGCTTTTTATTTCCTCCTATAAGTCCCATTACATTGATTATTATTGAGACCTTAAAATCTCACATGAATTGTTTAACAAATAACTAGGGCAATAGCTTGTGAAGAATTTTAAACAAGGGATTGTTAACGACACAATACAATATTATTGCTCATTAATAAACGTGAAATTCAAATGGTATCAATAGTTGTTTTCATAAATCTTAACTATTGCTGAAAAAAGAATTCGTAAACGATATGCAAAAAGAAATCTCATAGCTATAGAGCAAAAATTAATTTATATAAACATGATTCAAGAAGAAGCATATAATCTTAAAGAACTTATGCAAAAAAAAAAAAAAAAAGAATAGCAAATAATTTTGTTTCCACAGCAGTTGGAAGCAACCTTAAAGAACTGAGCACCACTATGATCATATTGTTCAAACCTCGTTCCAAAGGCCATTTCTTATCTGTAATAATGGAAAAAGAAAGAAAATGCATATCCGTTTTAGGTTAAAGAAGCAATCACATACAATTTTGTTTGCTGTAAAATAAACTCATTAGAATTTTTTTGAAAAAACCTATGAAATTTGCATAAGAATGATGTTTACTGAACAAGGAAAGGTCATACTCAATTACAATTTACAATACCAAACTACCTTAACAAGGATTCATCCAATTTACATAAATGATTCATTGTCGAAAAAAAAAAGAAAGCCATTGATGTTAATCGTCCAGTTGCTTGACTATTTATTAGGTTTTAAACAATTATCAATACTATTCATGACTTAAAAAAACTATATTAAAATAAGAAACCTTATGCTGATTGTCTTGCTTTGAGATAAAGTTCGATCATTGCTAAAGCAAGCCAAGTATCAGCGGCTTGTTTTCTATTTTACAGGAAACAAGTAAAAAGAGACACATCTAATATACACAAACAATTTACTACCTTAAATAATGAAAAAGAAGAACGGGACAAAGGCCGATTTTAAGTGGAAAAAGTCAAGACCATCATAATCAAAGCATATAAAAAGAACAATATTAGATATGGCAAATAATGGCTTACCTTTTAGTAAGAAAAACGGGATAAGACAAAAAGTAAATTATGCCCTAAGTAAAAAGATAAGTTTGGATCAGCAAGGGTTTAGATTTTAAAAGCTCTTCCTCTGAGCATATGCTAAGACTCACATTTATTATATTACCATTACCTACTATTTGGACTTTAAACATCACTAGGGTACATAGATAGCCTTTTTTTTCAACTGATGCAGATGGTGTAACGCAGTAAAATAAGGTACGTTTCCCTTAATATGATAATCAATGAAATAAGAAAACATAATACACCATGCAGAGCTCGTGAACTGAGCCGCTGTAATCCCAAACTTGTCCAAACAAGTAGCAAGAAACTGATTAAGAGGTAAATGAAAGACAAACTGAAACATGTCCTTGAAAAAACACATGTTTCTCCCATTGAAACCAACAATATTTGCACGATGCTCGAAATTAGGTATGCCAATCTTATATCAATAATTTAGGATAGCCAAACCTTACATAATAAGTCCTTTAACGAATTTGCGGATATGTTAAAACCAAAACGATCTTGCAAATTCGTTGAATCTTTGATGTTAGATTCCCTAGCCCTGTAAGAACCTTTAACACTACTAATAGTAAGAAGCGAATGCTATTCGTTACTACTATTTTCCTGACTACTTGATTCTTCACTACTTTCACTCATTTTGATAAAGCATAAATGAAAACACTAAAAAATAAATGGAGATTACATATTAACAATTTCTCATTCAACCTTGTCTCACTCGAATTACATATGCAAAACACTAGGAAAACCAATGCAAACTTACAATTGTTTACAAAAAAATTCCCACTATTTATGAACCTTAATCAACAGGAAGATAAATTGTCATGTTTTGCAAAAAAGAAAGAAAAAAAGGCATATAACCAACCAAGGCAATTAAAATGCTCCTCTATGGTTGTAATACAAATTAGCTTTACTTTCGTAGACACTTTTTTTTTTAAAAGCGAATGTAACGAGCACACAAATGAGATAATGTAGCTTGTTCAAAGATGAAACAACATAACTTCGAATAAAACGACTATGAAAAGCATTATAATACTTCCAAGAATTTAAATTTCAAGATTGACAAAATATCCAATCGTAATCAAATTTCATACTCACCTTTGTGCTATACATCTAAGATGAAAGCTATTTCGACATACCAGAATAACTTTGCCATATGTGTCTAAGCTAGTTAGAGTAAGCTATGCAACTATCTTATGTAATCGCTTCGCCATATCATAGTATATCATTAAATATCACATGTAAGAAACAACAAAAAAGGTCTCATTCCTTTCATATGACGACAATTAGCAATTACCTTATTACATTAACCCTTGGTATAAATAAACACAGGCTAACAAAAACTCTTTATTAATATCAATACCTTTTTAAATGTATAGGGCTTTTGCAATACACCAAACTTTATCTAAAACATCATGATTACTGCGATGAATTCAAAATTCAAAACTGACAAAAATATCCAATTGTACCCAAATTCCTTTGTTTCCTCTAACCTGCATATGTAAAATGGAAATCATATCACCATTTGATATAAAACAAATAATAGTGTGATAAAATGACATAGACATAATTAAACAAAAGATGTTGGCAAGTGATAAATCATTATATCCAAGCAAGCTGCAGATGATGATATCGGTCCATCAAACTTTACCTTTTACATGCTAAGAATCATGATGCAAAACTGTAATATGATAACCCTCGGAATAGATGAATGGAGATACAAAAAAAATTATTAATATCAATACTTTTACAACATACAATGCTTTTCCAATATGCAAAATGGCTACATAATGCGTAATTATTACTGCCAAAAATGTAAAACTTTTTATCAAACTATCTTACTGTATCCAAATAATACACTCAGACATTAACTAAATCACTTTGCAAACATAAATTCATAGATAACATATTAAGGGTGAAAGAAATCATAAGGGTAAAAGAAATCACTTGACCATTAATATGCCAAGGACCACCAAAAAATAATTCAATACAATAAGTAATAGCATAGATAAATAAAACATTAATAATCATTAATAATCTTAGCATAGATAAATAAAACAATTTAATACAATAAGCATTAAGAATCATAGCATAGAACTATGCAACTTTGACAAATTACTAGTGCAATAAAACCCATGATTATAGTTGTACAAAATGTGTGTACCCATAAATATAGTTTAGCTTAAAAAAAAGTTTTCGTGAATGATTATTTGAAACATTATCGGTAAATTTGAAAAAAAAAAAGACATGTATTATCCTACTAACACTACTTGTGGCGTTTTTCAATTGCACTGATAGTTTATCAAATAATTTTTCTTTTTTCGTTAATAAATAAAAGAACATTTACAGGATACAAAGATTTTCTAAAACAAGATGATATTTCTTTACCAACTAGATGCATATACATAATGGTACACTTTCAGCTCAAATACGAATAAACAACTCTCTTTTATTTGCTCAAAGACACAGATGTCTGCAATCTTTAAGCTATCATCTACAATTCTCTTAAAAATTAGCATGATCATAAACTTTATTAAATCAAAATTTCAAGATTTATTACCTAACTAAGAATTTCATAACTGCATTGGGGTAACAGCATGCCATGGGTCACAAAAACAGAGTGAAGACAATTTGTTAACGATGAAGCTACAATTGATAGCAAAGCAACATAGTCATCATCGGTACATAACCACCAAGCGATGGAAGACGCAGAACGATACATCTACAGCCAGATTGAAAACCTTACCATCGTCAATACCATTCTAGGCCAAATCCCTTTTTTTGTTATCGAAGTCATCGATCATTAAGACAGCATGGCACTCCTAGAACCTTCACGGACGTAGGTTATAACAACTAACAAAAATAGAGGATTTTCTTATAATAGCCAGCAAAAATAGTTCTTGAACAACACTTCATACATTTTTTCAAACCATCTTAGAATTAATCTTGTCAATGTTTTCGTTAGATAAAAAGCTCAATGCCTTGGATTATATCCTTCTACATATCCTAATTAGCTTACTTACACCCTATTTGTAGCCTTAAGGCAAATCAACCTATGTTGTATGGATTTGATCTCATAGTTCTGGAATTCAATCCCCCTTTCAATGTGTGTCTTACTTACCCCCTAATACACATCAACATTATGTCAAGTATCCTAACAACTCTAATCCAATCCCACCAAATACCCTCAAAAAATGGAAAGCCTAGGTCAAATTGTAATTAGCTAGATTTTTATAGTCCCACAAAAGTGGGTGCAATTTTTTGCTCTTAATTTTTTTCAAAAATAATAAAATTTAAAGGGATAGATTTTTTTAATTAAAAAAGTAAAAGTTATTTTTCCAAATAAGAAAATGAAAAATACACCACCATATATCGAATCATACTTAAACATTTCCTCTTAACATGTAAATATAGATTGGAAATCAAAAAACCATATCCATTATAAAATAAACCACCAACATGATAAAATTACATGGATATATCCAGACAACAAATGTGTAGCAAATGATACACGTGCATCATTATATTCAGACACGTTTGAAAAGATGGCTGTGAAATTATTTCCCTTAATGTAAACCATTATGAGACATTGTAATACCATCATCCTCGAAATAAATCAATAGAGGAAAACAAAAAAAAAAACTTTTATTGATATCACACTTTAATAACACATCGGGCTTCTACAATACCCAAAGTGGCTACTTAATGCATTGTAATTACTGCATGAAATTTAAAATACAAATTTGACAAAATATTAGACTATACTAAAATATATTACTTCACCATTTAAAGACCCCCAAAAAAAAAGCATTGCACGTTGCCAAATTATATCATCATACCCGAACACTGACCACAGACAAATTGAGCAAAAAAGGAAGATTTATAAAAATGGAAAAGCTATCAAGGACTTGTCTTTATTGTTTTATTACAGATCTTTCATGCATTGAAAGAATGGATTTGCAAAGGACAAAAAAAGGTATTGTAAAAATACTGCTTCATATTTATTGTTCTTTTTTTTTGTATAATCAAATAGCATTTGATTCAAGTGTTTCACCATTTGGATAGCTGAACACTATCACCGGTTTAAAGACATTTAGGTCATGGTGTAAGTATTCTATTTGGATCATTTGTTTGAATAGTATTTTTATTTTTTTATTTCGATTTGACTCAAATTTAAATTGAATTTATTTATCTTAAAAATTTACGTTCAATAGATACTGGATCTGAGCATTCATTTCTTTTAGGTAATAATGAATTTAGGGACCATTTTAACGGTTCAATAAAACTATTATTTATCTATTTCAATTGTAGTCCTTAAAAAAAATAAAAATAACATACTTCAATCATATATTCGTATACTGAGGCAACCACCAACAACATCATCGTCTTCCCTAACTTTGGCTTCCACATCACCCATTTCCTTGGCCTTAGTATCGCCAATAACAAAATCCTTTCCTATGGCTGCTCCACCACTACATTCTTTTCAGCAAGCTTTTCAAATTCCTCAATCTTGATAGATAGCTCTAAAAGCGGCGTTATAGGTAAACCCTTCAAATTAGAGGGGGATTCGTTCAATTAATCCAACCATGCATGCAGTGCATCAAAATAAAGAAAACAAGGTCTACCTTATAATAGTAATCTGTTAAGGCATTAAAATACATGTCTCTGAAGGCCAAAAAACCAAAGTACAATTGGGTTATAGCCAAAGTCACCATCCAATAAGTATTGCAAAATAATTGCATCTTCGTAAGGGCACTGTCCATTTTAGCAATATGAGCTTCCTTAAGCTCCTCAATCTATCGCGTTAAACTTTCTACATCACTTAAACTTTTGGTTAGCTGACCTTCCTTCAGGGCAAATTTCTCTTTAGTTAACTCTTTCAGATGGTCAAGCTCAACAACCTTAGCCTCATAAGTTTTCTCTACCAGAGCCACCTTAACATCATAGGACTCCTTCACAGCAACTAATTTGCCTTTAGCATCTTCCACTGCCTTTTCCAAATTCACAAGTCGACAAACAAAATCTCTTTTATTTCACTCAAATTCATGGATATTAGACTTGATGTGTTACCAAGCACAGACCGATGATTCTCTTTTCTCATAAGAAACAAGAGATAACAACGTGGACTGCAAAAAATAAAAAATTAATATCAAACATTATTCTTAACATCAGGACAAAAAACACTATGAACTAATTCATTCTCAAACTACCTCAACTTGAGAGCTAAAAGCACTCAATGCAGTAAAGAAAAACTTTTTTCCCTCAAAGCCTCTAAAGGTTTAGAAGGAATATGCTATTGAACCCAAGACAATCTTTGAAATCTTCGAAGGAATGTCATGTTCAGACTTAGACCACTAGCGAAAACCTTACCCAACTCTAATATAGCAACTCTAAAACTACTTATAGGGAGGTCATTTGGAGGGATAGATCTGCTGCCCCCAAAATGGGTAGATAAATTTACCCTTACAATAAGAATTAGAAGGACCACTGTTGAATGTTCTTCCATAAGACCTTTATCTGGTCTTCTATGGTAATTCTACCTTCACTTCTCCCCTCAATTCCCTCGTTACTAGTTGTAACAGGTTCCACTATAGCGGACACTTTTCTAGGATTGATCAAAGGCGCAATGGACTCATCCTGGTTAAAGCTGGGACAAGAATATTAGCCAATCTAAGCTTCTTTGCAAATAGCTTCCTAGATATCATTGTTGACTTCTTAGCACCAATCTTCTCAGCTCTAATAAGTTTGACAAACAAGGGGTCCATTCCCCAATCTATGAAGTGAAAGGAAAAAAATAAGTAGGTAAAGACCCACGAGTAGAATTAAACTACTATAAATAAACAAAAGTACACAATGCAATAAAAAAGAAAAAGCACATAAAACATCCTAGGACTTCGCCAAAGATTCTCGCCATGCCTCTATCAACAATAGACGAAAATATCATTTTACCTGAACAAACATTAGGCTAGTAAACTTTTCTTTGTAATTTACCATCCTTAACTATCATCCTAATAACTATTTCCCACCCATGGAATGAACCATCCTTTAGAATGCAATAATTATGGCCTGGTGATGTGGTTACCTTCACTGGAGCTCTTTTCACCAAACTTTTCCATAATTAATTTTTCCATAAGAGGCACCTCTTGACCAGTACTTGCATACCTCCCCATAAATCTGTCTTAGCTTAAAGCAATGTAGAGAGCAAAGGTCCATTTGTAATACCCCTATCAATAGCACCCTCTATTCGACGCAAGGTAGGAACCAAAGATGCCGCAACACTAAACGTAGAAGCATTGCCCCTTAATGCCCTTCCACTAACTTTACCTTACCATAGCGTCCTTGTTAACCTCCTGGCGTAATGGTAAACATGTCTAACAAACAACTGGTGAGATGCATTGGCAGCTCCTCTTCCCATTCTGTAGCCATAAATTACTTACTAATTGGCTCTACTATTTTAAACTCAAAAGCCATAATGTTGGGACTCTTACCGTCCAAACAATGGTGATATACATTTTAATTTGTCATTGTACGTAGGTAATCAATAAGACGCTCGGAATGATAAACTTTGAACTATGCATGATCTTTCTCGCTCATGGATATCAAATTCTCAATCCTATCTAAAGGAATTAGCCCTCATTGTACGAAAAAAGGGGTATTCATCCTCAAGCAATAAACTCACAGAGAAAATATAAGTCTGTATGATATGGCGATTACAGTCCATATTTCTCACCAACTATAATCCATGACACCGAGGGCATAGATACCCTACTTCTTTAATTGGTATAAGTGATACAATACTGTGAAATACTATACATCCCCTGTAATATGGCAGTCAATGAAATATGAAACCATGATACACCATGTTGCACCTCTAAAATGTGTTATCGTAACATTGTAACCTTTCAAACATGTAGTAAAAAACTGTTTAAGCAGTTGATGAAGACTAGTTTGGAACATATGCTTAAAAAAGCACATGTTTCTCCCATATAAAACAATTTCATTTGCTCGATGCCTGAAATAAGGAATGCTAATGCTGTATCAGTAATAAGGAATAGTCAAACCTAGATGAAATGACAATGTAGTCAACATTTGCCCAAATATATCAGCATCATAAGGCCCTCACAATCCACTAGCTGCACAGTGCTGGTTTCATTATCAATGCTAGAACCTTGCCACCATCAACAACAACAAGGTATGATATTTGTCACCACAATGTTTCCATGGCTTATTTCCTCCTCGTTCTCCCTTATTTTAGCAAAATACAAGTGAAAATTCCAGCAATAAAATAGAAATTATCTATTACCAATCTTTTACTTAACTTTTCCTTGTTCAAATAAGAGATAAAATAGACTATAAACATGAACACAAACTTATGACCGTTCTTAAGAAAATCTACACTATATAGAGCCTTAATCAACACGAAGATAAACTATTACAGTCTTACAAAAAAAACAAAGACCAATGCCCCATTAAAGTAATTAAAAAAAAACTCTTCAATGATTAATAAAATACGTGAAACATGTCTGTAAATGGAATGGCAGAAAGTGCACATTAATAAAACATTGTGACTTGTATGAAACAAAGTGATGTTCATAGACTGAACGGTGCAACTTTCCAAAAAAAGGCTACATAAAATGTTATAAATACTATGGGAAATTTAAAATTTAAAACTGATAAAACGTCGAACTCTACTTAAACATCCTCTTTTTTTCTTTTCCTAAGGTTTACTTATACAGTTGAAATGACTCCAATATCTCTATACACAACACAAAGGATTGCACTCGAAAATCATTGGTCATCACTTCACTATATTCAGAATGATTGCAAAAGTACACACATAACTTTTTAAAAATAACTTTACCATATTAAGCAAGGTCCAAATGAAACAAGCTCTAAACGAGCACCACTGTACAACAACCATTAATACAAATAAAAAGGTATCAACAAAAACACACAGCCCATAATGATAGGGAGCTGTATACGAATGACTAATAAAAGAAGCAACAAAAGTCGTGTCTGAGGATGTGTACAATGCTTATGGATATACATGCAAACATATTAAAAGCAAAAACAAAAACTCTTTTTATTAATATCAACATACTTAAAAAATATAATATTTTTCCAAAACATAATACTATTTCTCTATCAGTAACATATATAATACACATTTGGACACCTGGCCCTTCTTGATTAGCTTAAACATAGATGTCTTCAACCTTTGAAATGTTACCCATAACCACCAGGAGGATAAGAATAATGAAAGAATGAATAAAACCCTGGCTAGACAGAAAAGATCACGGCCATTGACATATCTTCTAGCAAATTCCCTTTGTCTTTGTTAATGCTGTAACCAATCGCTGACATTACGATGGACACCTACAATCTTCACGGACATAGGTTATAATAGACAACAAAAATAAGGAACCTTCTTATAATAGCCAACAAAATCAATTCTAAAACAATACTTTGCATATATTGCCAAACCTTTTAACAGATAACCTCATTATTACTATCCTTAGATTAAAAGCTCAATGCCTCATATGGTATGCGCTTGCTCAAAATGTATCATCTGTGTAACATAATTAACAACTTACACCCTATTTATTGCCATTAGGTGGTAAATGAACCCTAATTACATAGATTTCATCTTATAGCCATGGAATTCAATCCCTTTTCAACACGTGGTTACTTATCCAATCACACTCACCTTGTTATGTCACATATTTTCTAAACAACCTCCACCAAATCCCTTCGAAAAATGTAAGCTCACAGTAAAATTTGACAAAATATCTAGTAATACTAAAACTCGTAACTATTCCTAATGCCACATGTGTTTGCTATAAGTTACTAAGACATATAGAAAATGCTTACAAGAAAATGGCAATAAAATAATTTTGCAGTACCTAAAAAAGAGAGCTAAGCATGTTATAAAGCGGCAAAATCACCGTGAAAAGAATTAAATTGAAAATGACAATATGTTCAATCATGCCATACTTCCTTATATTAGAGCAGAGCAAAAGCCAAATGCCAAGAAATCATCTAAGGTGAGGTCCTTATCTTATTATCCTTATTTTATGGATATATCTATTTTTTAATTATGTCTTTTCCAAAATGGACATTGTTTCAATTACTTGGTAATTTATCCAAGATTTAAGTTCTTATTACATGCAAAACCTTTGCTTTTTAAATATCCAAAACTAACTACTATGTGTTTGACTACATTAGCTATTAAACTTCCAACTATTGTCCTTTGAACATTAGCAAAGGCTCAATTCAAAGCTAAGAAAAAAACAAAACAAAAGCCGAATGCCAAGAAATTATCTAAGGCAAGGTCCTTATCTTATTATCTTTATTTTATGGTTATATCTATCTTTCTAATAAGGTCTTTTCTAAATTAGACATTATTTCAATTACTTGGAGCCAAATTTTACAACTCTAAAAATAAAAGGATTAAATTTCCCTTGCTATTAGTTTTAGAGGTCAATTTGCACATGTTAAATCTCTATTATTAAAAGGATTGGATTTTATTCAAGTTTGATATTTGTCCCTTAAATCTTTTTTCACCTTTATTATTAGTTTTGGAAATTAATCTATCTCTAAAGGGCATAATCTCACCAAATTATTTATGCGAGAAGCTTTTTTTAACATTTTCTTGAAGAATAACATAACATTGCATTGACTTCTACGAATCTCCCTCGATTCTCTCTCCACCTATGGACATGTTTTAGCCTCTAACATAAACTTTAGCAGACAACAAATAGATAGCTATAATGGATAAATAGATTTTTGGTTGCTCTATTTATAATATTGCATTTGAAATTGTAAGCCAATGAATCTTGTATTTCATATTTATATCAAACCCATCTATAGATTTAGACCCATTGTTATATTTTTATATCCATATTTATTCGCATCTAACCAAATCAAATATATAGCTTTTTAATGAGCTACACTAGAAAATAACAAAAAAAAATCTATATGTACATATATTATAATCAACATTCAATGCATAACAACATTAAAAAGAGGGGACATTCCCAAACAACCTCTGCACTTAGGCAATGTGGATAGGAAATGAACACATCAACCCAACGAAAAGATCAAAGGTAAACGGGGCCAACCATACTAACGTGGAAAAATCACAAGACGTTTCAAATGTGGATAAACTCACAGAAGGTTTCTACACCTCTCCTTTATAAACCCACCAACCCAAAAAAAATAAAATGGCATCGCATCGAGGAAGCTAAAGCCAAACAAGGCTAAGAATGTCAATGTGGATAACCCTAAGGATGTTTATGCACTTCGCTTTACAAAATCAATTATCAAATTTTAAATTAAATTATATTCATGATATATATTTAAAATTTTAATTTGAGCGCTTTATGTTTACAAAATCAATTTAATATTTATAATTTTTATTTCTTTTATAAATATTATTACCAATATTAATTCACCAAATTTCCACTCAAATATGTGTTCTTTAAATAACAAATACAAAGCACTATGAACACAAATGCAAACTTATGATCATCATGAAAAAAACTCTGCTACTTATAAACTACCCAATCAAGAAAAAGATAAATAACCCCTATTTTACGAACACAAAAGGAAGCAAAAGTACATATTCTTATGAAACAACTATAATTTAGACACAAATGAAATAAGCTAACTTGCGTGTGCATGAAACGATATAATTTCCCATAAAACAATTGCACAAAAAACCATCATTATGCTAGAAATTCAAAATATAAAACTTAAGAAATCGCAAACCGTACTCAAGCATCCTTATCTCCCGTACCCTATAACACACTTGTACAGATGCAAATGCTTTGCCATATCAATATTTATTGCACGGGACCAAAACGGCAATGTACAAAGAAAAATCACTTCGCCTTATCCAATATTTATAAGAAAGACTAAAATCATAGAATTCAGAGAAAGACATTGCACCATAGTCAATGTTAGCACCGAAAACAATGTATGAAAAAGATCAATTTGCCATGTCTGTTGATTACTCATGGATTATAATTAGTGAACACAAAATAATCATTCTGCCATGTATAAAAAAAAGACAATGATGTATTTTTCCAAACAAAAAAATATTTTTATTGATATCAAGCATTCTTACAAGATACAAAGCTTTATCTATTACATAGTATGAATCTCTCCATGAGTTACATATACGATACACAAGGCCATAATTTCCTTTGTAATGCGAACAGTCCATTCCCCATAGTTAACTTGAAGACATAGATATCACCAACATTCAGCTAGCTATCAAAGCCAGGAGAAGAGAACATGGTTTTGAGTGAAAAGAAAAATCTACTGAGAAAGAATGTAAGAAATTGTTGGAAGAGGTAAGGAGAATCAATGAAAAGGAGTAGGAAATAATTAATTTAAGAATCAAAAATTGCAAACTTTAATATGCCAAATTGAAAGCTAAAGCTAAGATATCAATATCAAAAAAGAGATTTGAGAAATTGAGTAAGAGGGTTTTGCTTAATTCTTTGCCAACACGACAAAAATGGCAAAACATTTAATCAAACTGTATCCTCAGAATTTGTCACCCAATGGATAACAACCATTAAGGTCGTTAAAAGATAGAGGCAAAATGTAAAAATTGAGGCATTGCCATTCCATATCCACAATGTCTACAGACCTAAGTTATAATAGCAAAGAAAAATAGATAACTTCCTTATAACAACAAAAAAAAAATAGCTTTCAAACCATAATAGATTTCATTGCTACGATCCTCAAACCAAAAACTTAAAACCTCAAATCCTTCCTTTTTGTGAAATATATCACCACATTAGCCCTATTTATAGCCCCAAAACAAATCAACTCTAGCTATGCTGCTTTAATCACATTATCACTAGATTTGATCCCCTTTCAACACATGGCTCTACTTATCAAATGATAAGCACCATCATTATGCCAAAAATCTTTCCAATAACTTCACGCAAGTCCCAACAAATCCCTCTGGGAAAACAATAAGTCTACAGTCAAACCATAATCAATATAATTAACACCATCTTTATCCAAAAAAGAAAAAAGATCCAATTTTTATTAAAATCTTAAAATATATGTTAACCTATATAAAATATCTTAATGCTTGTATTTGAGAAAATTTATTAGAAATTTTATTGCTAAGTAGGCAAAAGATAAATTTGGGCCCGTAAGGTTTTGGATTTTAAAGGTTTTGCCTTTGATTATACGCTAAGGTCTACCATTACCCTAGTTCTGATTGAAGTTATTATTTTACCAACAAGAAAAAAGATGATATTTATCTTATCATAATTACTCATGGGCTTAGACTTTAACATTTTTTAGGGCCTGAAGCTTTTATCTCGCCTTAGTCCGTGCTCAAGAATCAAGAATCTTATAAACGAAACAAAATAAATTCACTATGAAAACTAACAAAGGGAATAATTAATCAAAATAAAAGAACGTATATGTATACCTCTTATAATTGCTTACAAAAATATTAAAATACCAAACTCCAATGAAACATTAGAGCTACCATCAACAGCCTTAGTACGTCCCCTAACTTCATCCCTCTCATCTACCATTTCCCTAGCCCTATTAACATTTTCGATAGGATCGGCCTTTTTCATAACACTACCATGATAAGCATTCTTTTTAGCAAACTAATCTACGTTAACGTCAGGAGGCTCTTCTAGAAATGGTGTCATTGGTACACCCTCTAAACCAGACAAAGACTATCGTAAACGATCCCACCATGCATTCAAAACGTCAGCAGAAAAAAATAGGGTCGACCTATTTGGGATATTCTGTTAGTGCATTGAAGTCAATGCCACAAGATCTAGAGGAGCAAAATACAATTGAGTTATAGCTAAGGTTACCATTTGATACTTCTGATAGAAAGATTTTATTTGTGCCTAAGTTTGTTTTAGCTTAGCAGCATGAGCTTTTTTGAGCCTTTCTATTTCTCACTTCAGGCTTAGCCAGCCAACCTTCTTTTGTGATAATTTTTTCTTTAGCAAACCCCTTTATACGTTTAAGCTCTACGATCTTAGCCTCAAAATATTTTCTGTCAAAGCAAGCTTGGTATCACAAGATTATTTTATAGTAGCCACATCACCTTTGACATTTTTTAACTCTTTTTTCCATATTTTTAATTCAAAAAACCTAATGTCCCTTATTTTGTTCTATGTTATAAACAGTTGATTTAAGACATTGTTGTGCACGGCTTGATGACTTGCCATTCTCGTATGAGGCAAATGAGAGCAATAAAGACCATAGCAAACAAAAATTTAAAACAAATATTATTCACAATAATAGGCTTACTAACAACGTAAATGAATGCAGACTCTGCTTACCTCAACCTGACAAGCCAATAGTATTCGGTGTAAGAAAGAAAAACTTTTTCCTCTTAAATCTCCAAAAGATACGACAGAATATGTTATTAAACCTAAGATATTGTCTTCCTTATATCAAAGGGAATGTCATTTTCCAGCACAACTCATCAGCAGAATTCATTGCCCAACCCTACCAAAACCATTTCGAGGAATATTATATAGAGAGTACGAATCTTCACCCCCATGATTAGTGAATATGCTTACTCCTGTAATAGGAACTACAGGAACCATTGTGTAAAGCTCTTCTGAAAAACTCTTAACTAACTATTTCTTTATTGACCTTATCATTACCCCTCTGCTTAACCTCTTTGCTACTAGCTGCCAAGGGCTACATAATAAATCGAACCGGTTGTCTTTCTAATCAAAGGTACAATAGGTACCCTTGTTGTTAAAGCAAGTAGAGAAACATTTTCTCATTTTGGTTTTATAAAGATTGTTTTCCAAATATTGTTGCCAGCTCTCTGTGCTAAGCGCCCAGCTTCAATAAATTTAGCCAACAAAGGGTTCATCCCCCAATCTACAAAGTTAATAGACAAAAGATAAGTTAAAACCCCACATGTGAAAATTAAACTACCACAAACATAGCTATAGGATGTAATAAAAATCAATGACAACAAAGTATCATGCTATCTCACCATAAGTTCTTTCCCCTCAATCCAGACTAAGTAACATGAAAGCATAAGCAAACTATTTAGATCAATTAGCCAAATGAATTCAACTGCTTTCAATAATGTCTTGTCAACTTTACTCCCAAATGACAAATTCTATACTGCTAATAACTACCTTGGTTATCAATGCCACAACATATAATGAATAGATTCCATTAACAATAAAAGCGTAATGGTAAAAACTTAGGTACAATTATTACCTTCACTAGAGCCCTCTTCATCGGACTCCACTAGAATAACTTCTTCTTTGAATATTTTCCTCATCCAATACTTGGCACCTGCCATGCTTGAGGCAATGCAAGAACTGGTCTTTCAACAACATCCCCTGTAGAAAGCTTCATGGAAATTAGCCTTTTAACAATCCGTCTAGATATAAGCAGTGAGATAATTAGTCTTTCAAGCCCTTATCCAGCTCAAGGCAAGGTAGAAATGGAAGGCCTTATAGAATTAAGCCTCTAAGTACCATTTCCTCCTATCCTTCCATGAGACCTACCATGGCCATGACCATCACATCGACCTTACCCTTTTGTTGCAGGGATATCCAATAAATGTCCAATAAGGCATATTGCTAAATCAGTTTCCCCATTTTTTTGGTCATGATTACTGTGGAATTAGGTCTTAAGTGCCACGACATTGGGATTCCTACCTTCTAAACAATAACAATAGATAGTTCGGTCTGTTACCCTAATCCATAGTATGGCTAGGATGATAAATTTCAAATTATGAATTTTTTTATCATTTATTGGTTCAAATCTTTAATTTTTTCTAAAGGAATTAGGCCCTGCAGTACACAAAATGTCCATTCATTTTCGAGCAACAAGTAACTAAAAAATGAGTATGTATAATATGATGGTTGTTGTCAAAATTTCTTGCCATCCATAACCCACGATGAGAAGGGCTAAATACCCATAGATAGCCTTTTTCTTTACCTAGTACAGAAGGTGTAACACAAGAAAGTAAGGTACATCTCCTCTAATATGACAATCAATGAAATAAGAAACCATTATACACCACACAGTGCACGTGAGCTAAGCCATTGTAATCCTAAACCTTTCCAAGCACATAGCAAAAAAAAATGATTAAGAGATAAATGAACACTAGCCTGAAACATGTGCTCGAAGAAGCAGATGTTTTTTACATTCAAAGAAATACTATTTGCACGACATTCAAAACCAAGCATGCCAATACCATATCGATAATTTAGGCTAGCCAAACCCTTACATAATAGTAAGTCTTTTAGCAAATCTGTGGATATATTAAAACCAAAAGGAACATGGAAATCCTCTAGATGTGTAATGCTGGATTCACTAGCCTTGATAGAACCCTCACCACTACCAATAGTGATAAGGGCCGGCGATTCATCGTTGCTACCCACTCATTTAATTCTTCACTACTTGCACTCATTTAAAAAAAAACACACAAATAAAACATTAAGAAAAAAATAGAGATAACATATTAACAACATTTCTCTTAACCTTGTCTCACTCGAATTACAGATACGAAACACCAAAAGCACCAATGCAAACTTACAATCATTTACAACAAAATCCCCAATATTAATGAACCCTCAGTCAATACAAAGATAAATCATCGCACTCTTGTAAAAAAAAGAAGAAAAAAGTATGCGACCAGTTGAGGCAATTAAAAAGCTCTGATATAGTTATAATATGAATCAACACAACTTTTTTAGACACTTTTTTCCAAGACTCATGTAATGAGTGCACAAATGAGATGATGTAACATGCGCATACATGGAATGACATAATTTCTTATAGACGACTTCATAACGCATCATAATTATTCCTCCAGTTTGAATTTCAAAACTAAAAAAATGTCCAATCATAATTAGACTTCATCCACACCTTTATGCTATATATGTAAAATGGAAGACACTTAACATATCATTTAAGAAATTATATGACTATCTTGTGAAACCACTTTGCCATATCTAGGTGAAATCAAATGTCCCATGTAAAACACACAAAGAGATTTACTCACTCTTTTCATTTAAGAACAGTTAGGAATTACCTTATTATAATAATCTTTGGTATAGATAAACGTAGGTAAACAAAAACACTTCATTGATATCAACACTTTTTTGAACATACAAGCTTCTCCAATACACCAAATGCCTATCAAAAGTGTAATGATTAGTTAATTACTACTGGAAATTTAAAATCCAACACTTATAAAATGTCCAATCGTACCTAAACTTTCTTCTCTCCTTCTAAACTGCATTGGGCAAGTGATACAAGTATGTCATTATATTTAGGCAAGCTTAAAAAAAATAGCGATGAATATCACCCCACCATGCGTAAAGCATTGCAACAGAGATCACGCATGAAATACACAAAGAACCATGATAGAATACTATAATAAGGTAACCTTTGGAATAAATAAATAGAGACAAATAAAAAAATTTTTGTCAATATCAAAACTTGTACAACATATAGTGCTTTTCTAATAAACAAAATGGCTACATAATGTGTAATAATCACTGTTGGAAATGTTAAACCCGTTTTCAAACTATCTTGCGATATCTAGACCAAAAAAAATCATTTCTTGTTTATGAGCATAAATCAGATACAGAATATTAGAGGCAAGAAAAATCACTGTAGACACCTAATTTCATCCAAGCTCTTTTTTTGACAATCCTAAATATCCAAAATTAAAAGTCTAACAACTTCCTCAATCGAGGTCGACCTCCTCTAGGAAAAATGGGCATTTTCAAGACCTTTTTAATCGTGTTTAAATGACTGTATATCCATGTGATGGAAAAAAGTGCAATTTCGAGTTAAATATAGGACAAATATCATGAATATTCAAGAGAAAAATTGGTTTTTAAATATTTCTTCAAAAATTTTAAAATTCATTTCTGCAAATAATATTATAATCAAATATTCCATTGTGGGAATTTTTTAAGATTATTTTGTAAAAATTATGAAGTTGATTGTCGTATATTTTTACTAATACACACGTGATATTTATGCTGACACTCACTCCAAAAAATAAAAATTTTCAAGAAAAAAAATCTACACTAACATTTTATAGCACAAGGTGTAAAATTTATTTAAATTTGAATTTTTCACAGTATTGCAAGTATACTGCTCATGAAATTTCTTCTGATAAAATTTGTTCTTGATTTCATATTTTCATCTTTATTATTTTTAAAAATTAATATTTTGAGGAATGTGTTGTATTCAATTCATTTTTATAAATTTAAATGTATTTTTGGAATTTTCTTGGTTTTAAAACACTAACTTTTGTTATCTATAAAATTTTGATAGAATTTTCCAAGGTTTTACATTTTAAAATTCTTTAAATACTTCTATTAAATTACCCTTAAATCAGTTTTTTAAAATTCTAACCTATTTTACGGATTTCCCAATTTTTTTCAAATATAATTTTCCTTATGTAAGGTTTTTTCATAAATTTTTACGAGTTTAAAATTTTTTAAATGCTTTTTTCTCATCCTTAAAATTTCATACAAAATTCTCTTAGTATTCAACAATTGGAATTTTTATTAAAAATTTTATTAATTTTATTTTGGATAAAATTTCTTTAATGGGCCTAAAACTTTCAAATTTTGTTAATAGGACCAACAAGCCCATTAATTTCTCAACAAGTCCAACCACTTTGCTAAGCCCATTTTTTATTCTCAACCAAGTCCATCTCAACCTCTACAGGCCCAACAAGTCCAATTTTGTTTACTTCCATCAAGCCCATTAACTTTCCAACAAAGCCCAATTAGGCCTATTTTGTTTTTAACAAGGCCCAATATCTTTTCTCTCTCCAAAATTTTTATTAATTCTTTTGGATCTAAAATTTTTGTATGAAATTTAATTGGGCCTTTTACAAGATCAAATTCATAAGTAAATTTGTAGCTTTTAATTTTTTATAATTTAGTCCTTTCTTTTCAAAATTTTTAATCCTTTTTTCATAAAATTTTCAATTATAATGTTATATATTCCTATATTTTTAACAAATTTATGCATATTTATTTTAATTTGAAAATTCAATAATTTGGTTATGCAAGACTTAATTTAATCGGGATTGAATTTTATCATTAAGTTAAATATTATCCAGATTAGATTTTTAGACAAAGTTTCTAGATGATGATGTCATGGATGATGAAATATGCAAAAATGACAAAAATCATTAATTAAAATTTTATCAAAAAAGGAAAAATCTAAAAAAGATAAAAGTAAAATAAAAAAATAAAAAAATCTAGGAAAATCCTAGTAGACCAATTCGGCCAAGGTGATTTCTCCGCCACCTTAGTCGACTCTCTTCCCCTATAAATAGAGGAAGGTTATTTCAAAATGGCTTTTAGAATTTCATAGGAAAAATCACAAAATTACTAAAATTTCTTAAGTTTTTAAGCTTTTCAAGGTAAAAACACTTAGAAAATTCTTATTTTTTGTTACTTTCATTCATTTTACTGAGCAAAATCATGCTTGAGTTCATAGATTTTAATCCATGTTGAAAGGCCAAGCATGTTGGCTATGAATAAATTTTCTTGATTTTGTTATTTTATTTTATTCTTATTTGTAATATGTTAATTTTTATCAAGATTATTTATGTTTGTTGATAGATATAATGTTATTTTTATGTATATAGTTTTATGTTATTCTTCTTAATATTTTCATATTGATTTATGCTGAAATATTCATTATTTATCATGATTTTATGCATATTTACTCTTTGTAAAAATTATGTCATGCATTTGTATTAATATTCATGAAAATATGTGATAAAAAAATTTGTTTCTAGTTGAAATGCATGCTGGTCAAAAATCATTATGATTATTAAATAATTTTTAATACTTGATTTTTGTGATATTTTGTATATTTTAAACTTGCAGGGGACTAAAAATAATTTTTCCAAATTTTTGAAGGCTATGGAAGGGTATTTCCATGCTTGGCCAAACCTAACTTTGATGATATTTTGATGTTTTGATTTTTAGGCTACTTTGTAATTATGAAAAATCTAGGGACTAAATTGTAAAAATTATAAAAAAAATGTCATGGTTATCCAAGCTTGGTCGAATCCATGTTGAGACCTTTAAGGTTATTTTTTTATGCATTTTAACATGTTTGAATGTGTTTCATACATTTCCAACCTTTTTTAGGCTTTTTTGTAATTTTTAAGAGTTTAAAGACTTATTTCCAAAACTTCAAAAAAATTGTTCCAAGGCAGAAGGTACTTGGCCAAATATTTCATGTGATTTTGGTATGTTTTCCACGTTGATTTTGATGTGTTTGATATTTGATTTTGTATTTTGTGTCATGTAGGGACAATTTTGTTAAGTTAGAAAACTTTAGAGTCTATTAGTAAAACCTTGCAATTGTAGGGTTAAAAAAATCATTTCCCATATCAAATTACCCATTTAAGGTATTTTGCTCCTTTTTGACACTTCTAGTATTTTTAGCCATGTGAGTCTAATATGTAATTTTGAAACAAATAAGGACCTATTAGCAATTTTTGTATTTTAGGTCAATTTTGATGTATAAGTTACCCATTTAGGGTAAAATTGTTATTTCATATCATTATTAAGTCCTTTAGGATACTGAGATATTTATATGTCAAAGGTACACCATAGGGGTATTTTAGAAATTTATCATAGAATCAAGTCCTTCATGATTACCAAGATACTTCTACGTCGAATGTGCATAATAAGGACACCTTCATCTTTTTATGAAGGTATCAAGTCCTTTAGGGTATTGGGATACTTCTATATCAAAAGTACACATTAGGGGCATTTTAATAATTTATCTTACCAAGTCCTACGTGATTCACCAAGATACTTATATGTTGAAGGTGCATAGTACGAATAAGTTTGTACTTTTAATATAATATCGAGTCCTTTAGGGTCAACAAGATATTTCTAAGTCGAAGGTGCACTTTGTGGGCCTAGAATAAGTTTTATTAATTTTTCATAAAATTAGAATGTTTTAAAATTAAGGCAATGCCTCCAAGGTAAAGTAGTTCATGGAATGTCTCGTAATATATAAAAGAGGTTCTATGGATTATTTTAATAATGAGATATCATTTCTAAAATGAAAATCGAGAATTTTTTAATTTTGTAGAAATAAAACCTTTCATAATCTTCTGACCCTCTGGTGGGGGGCGAAAGATATTTTAATTTTTAAAACCTTTCATGCCTCCGGTTCTCCAGTGAGATACAAATGAGAATGATAAAAACTTCTGTGTTCTTCTGGTTCTCCAGTAAGATGCGAAATATCTTTTAATTTTTGAAGATATTAAAAATCCAATTTTCTGTAACAGAATAATAAATTTTGAATTTGAAAAATTTTGAGATATGGGAATTATAATTAAATATCGCATATTAAACCCGAGTAAAAATCAAAATTTAAGTTAATTTGTGATTAATAAGGTACCGATTACTGGCATCATGAGAATGATCGATCCATACCCATGATTGTAGCTGACTCTCGGACCCTTTCAAATGATCTCTAATATTATCGCAGACCTCAGAATTTGTTCTCAAAGGTTTCATAACTCTCGAAACACGAACTTCGGCAGGTGACCAATCTCACCTAGCCAAAATAGATTAGTGGCAACTCCAAGACAAATGGTCATTTCGTAACAACTACTTAGGATTAATTTAAGTGAATGATTCATCTTGACAACCTAGTCCCTAAACATGAAAAATAAGAAAAAATGATATGGCCACTAGAAATGAAAAATAATGATATAAAGATATACATTGGAAAAGGGGTAACCCACCTTTTAAGTTACGATGGTCAAGATTCGTATCCGGGCCATATTACAATAATCGTTTCACCATTAACATGTCAGGGACCAGCAGGAGACAGTTTAGTATTATACCTATTAGCATAAATAAATAAAACCAATTAATAAATGCTGACCATAATAGCGAAGAACTATGTATCCTCAGCAAATTAACAGCATAACAAAATCCATAATTTTAGTTGTATAATACGTATTTGTATACACATACGTAACTTGGTCAAAAAATAACTTTTTCATGAATGATTGTTTGAAACATTGCTAGTAAAACTGAAAAAAAAAAGGGCATGTGCCATCCCACTAACATTATTTGTAGATTTTTTAACTCCACTAACAATGTATTAAATAACTTTCCCTTTTTCATTAATAATTAAAAGCACATTTATAGGATACAAAGGTTTTCCAAAACAAAATGATATCTCTCTACCAACTACATACACAATACACAATGGTAGACTTTCAAGTATGATGCAAATCAGCAACTCTTTTCATTAGCTCAAAGATACAGATGTCTATAATCTTTAAGTTGTCATCAGTAATTGTCTTGAAGATTAGCATGAAAAAAAACTCAATCAAACCAAATTTTCAACATCTGTTACCCAACTAAGGATTTCTCAATTGCATTGATGAAATGGTTCGTAGAAAAAGGTCAAGAAAATTTATAAACAGCAAAGCTATGATCCATAACAAAGAAGCGTGGGCATTGCAGCTACATAACCATGACGTGGTAGAAGACACGAAGTAATACATCTATAGTCACATCAAAGGCTTTATCGCTATTAATACCTTTTCAGACCAAATCCCCTATTTTTGTTACCAA
>JBBYHM010000027.1:13939325-13956934 GCA_038381775.1 Adansonia rubrostipa | reverse complement strand
TACCACAAAAACACCTTTTCACTTCTACTCTTGACAAAGTTTTTTAGAAATTTTGATGGCACCTGGGCCCTTTTGCTAGTACATATAATTGTAATAATATAGATTATATATATGATTATTAAATATTTTATATAATATAATATAATAAAATATTATATATTACAATATTAATAGTTATATAATTATGTATACATAGAATATATAATATTTATATAAATACTTTATTATAATAGTATATATAAATAAAACATTTAAGTATTATACATTATAGAATATTATAATGCAAGGAGAAATCCATTTACCTTTGTATATTTCATAATTGCCTAAGTTTTTACAAGATTAATATTTTAACAAACTAAAAGTTAGATTTAACAATATAATTATATTCATCGTGCATATAAAGTTTCGAATCGATTTGATATTTTTATCATATCAATTAAGAATATTGCTTTTTAGTATATATTTAACGATTAAAATTTTTATATCAAACAAATAGCTAGACATTTTTAATTTATTCAAAACTCGACGTATATGATCTATATGAGTAAAATATATAATATGAGGGCTAGATTAAACAAATATAAATCTATAAAGAATTATAAAAGTGCGTAAAATAATTTAGTTTTTCACTAGTAAGTGAATCGCTTATCTTATAGTATAAAATATTATTGTAATATATGTATGTAATATAAATAGTATTATGCCCCTGTAATCTAATACTATCAACACTATTAATGTATTATATTATGTAATTTACTATAATATTATGTAATATTTAAAGTAATATATAACATATGATATACTATATCACATATTTATTTATAATATATGATCAATGATGATTTGTTGTATGTATTATATGTATGTATTATTAATAATTTAACTTTATAAATTTAATATATACTTTGTATTACTTACTATTTTTAGTTTATGAAACAAATATTTTTAATTAATAAAATTAGTTTTTGCATTATTTAATCTATTTTTATATTGAAATTGTTATTTTTTATCTTTTGTATTAGTTATTAATTATGGGTGACTTTGAATTAAAATTAATTTTTACTTAATTTTATAATTTTTTAAAATAATTAACTTATTGAAGTTTGAATTTTGTTATGAAATTCAAATATGAATAATATTATTTAATTTAAATTCAAATAATAATATATAAATTTAATATAAATAATAACTAAATTTAAATTTTAAAATAATTTTATTTATTTAAATTTAAATATTATAAAATTATAAATATTTAATTCGTTTTCACCTTTAATCTAATCATCTTTTTATTATAAAATAAAAAAATAAAAATACTAGTCGCGCACGGGAGAACACTATAAAATTGTCTAACGTTGCCACTTAAAAAAGAGTTCCAACGTGGCAAAATACGACAGGCCAATGTAATGTCAAACGAATATAAACGAAGACCGTCTCGAATCCTATGCCCATAAGTCTTTTTCCTAGTCGGCAAAGAGCGGGAAAAGCACGGTATGCGCAGGATAAGTGCAAAAAAAAAAAAAAAGGATGGGCGTATACTGAGCAAATAAAAAGCGTAAATAATAATGTGCGCAGGCTGTGGGTAGCTGCAGGAGGGGCCCATCTGCCTGTCACGAGCAGTCACATCAACGTCCCTTTGGTCTAATCAAGAAAGTCTTTGTCCAACAGCTACCATTCATTCACCTCGAGACTTTTCCCTAAACCTCTTCGTACCGACACGTTTCAGTCACTCAGCCTTTTCTCTTCTCCAACTTTTATCGTGCCTCAATTTCTCGCGAATAACCTTCCGGCTCTTGCTATTTATCGCCATTATTATATATAAAGATAATCTATACCTACTACATAAAATGTGTGATTGGTTTTCCCTATGACTTAGAAGGTGATATCTAAGTCAAAAAACTATTTATATTAAAAATAATAAAATAAAAATATTAATACCTTTTAAATTTTTTATAAAAAAATAAAAGCTTTTTAAAAACTGTTCTCTCTTTTCCTAAATTAATTTTAAAAATTATTATTTTATTTAAATTAATTTTGTAAATTATTCTTTTATTTACACCTGAAGTAGATATGCCAATTTTAGAACAAAGTACCTAATCTGTTGTCAAAACCAAAAAATAAATCTTCCATTCTTTTTATCGTATAAAATTAATTTTTTTATTTTAATTTTATTGTAATTTAAATTTTAACGATAAAAAAAATTAAAATCTTCTTCGTTAAATAGTGTGATTTATACAAAATGTTTTTTAAATTTATTTTAATGAATTGGATAATAAAATTTTACGAAAATTACTTTAAAATTTCCAACAATTGAATTTTCTTCATTTATACTTTAAATTTACTGTGTGTAATTACGATAAAAATTTGTAACTTTAATTTTGTATAATAAAAAATTATTTTTACATTTTTAATATGATAAAGATTTATTTATTATTATTATTTTTTTAATATGTACGTACAATTTCGATGATTTTTGAATTCATGTTGAAATGGACCATCAAATCATACAACTTTAAACGCGTAAACAAACGATTATTACAACAAAATTTTTGAGGATGTTATTTATTAACTTAAAGAATACATACATACATATATATATATATAAATAAAGTTAACATTTTCAACGATTTTTTTTATTTGAAATGAAATGAACCACAGCCAACAAATGTAACTCTGAATCCGTCAACGATAATTGTTACAATAAAAGATGTCATTTGTTAGGTCGAAGGAAAAAAAAAAAAATACTTTCGTTGATTCACCTTTTCAATGATTTTTGGATTTGAATTTAAATGAAGTACCACGTCATGCAACTTCCAACTCGCCATTAACAATTGGACCCTTGGAGTAAAACAAGAAACCTGAAAATATCTTAAATCCGACAAATTTCATATGAAAAAATATATATAGATAATTAATTCAAAGTTATCTGAAATGGCTAAATGGGGGAGTATAAATCATGCCATCCCAATAACAATGTCATTATCATTCTATCATAACCAACCAAAAAATAAATAAATCCTCGTTCATTTGGATCACATATTTCGTATTTAGTGGGACCATCCCACTAAGTTGGGGATTATTTTTTTCTAAAATAATATATCCATTTCAAAATAGATGATGGTTTTTAACTTGATTGCAAAAGAAAATAAGAAAAAAATAAAAATAAAATATTATAAGTATCATTTATATTAATATAATAATTTATGTAAATTATAAAAATTAAATATTATTTATTTATAAACTATATAATACGAATAAATTTAGAAATCTTAATTTTAAAAAATATAAATAAAAATATATTATAATTTAGTATTAAGCATATTTAATATTAATATAACAAATTTATATCAATTATAAAAATTAAATAAATAAAACTTATTTATTTTTATTATTAATAATTTAATTAAATAATTATAAATATATATACATAATATTTAAAAAATAAATAAATAAAATAATTACATTTTTACTTTTAAACCAAGCAAATACTAAAAAAACTGAAGGTTTAAGTGAATGACATTTGTCAGCTTTTTTATTAAAATAATATAAAAAAATTTTTATTAACGAAAATAAGACATTTTCAGATTATTTACGGATATAGGTCAATTTTAAAAAGTTATTAAGAAATTATTATTTTAAATGACGATTTCTCAACATAAAAAAAATTATAAAATTTAGTTAAGAAATCACCCAATCAAATAACGATTTCTCAATATTTAAATGAGAAATCACCATTTGATAAAGCGATTTCTCAACTTTTATTTTTTTCTTTATGAATTGTTGAACGCACCTAACTTTTATACATATAATTATATAAATTTTTAGAAAATTTTCAAAAAAAATAATTATTAAAAAAAGAGAAAAATCAAAAAAATAATTATGAAGAAAGAAATAATATTTATTAAAATTATTAATAAAAATTATAATTACTTTTTTATCTCTAATTCTATTCTTTTCTTTACTATTACTCTTCTCTACATTCTTAATCGAATCAACCCTTCCCATATATATAAAAAATAAATTATATATATATAAATTAAAATAGTATTTACAAATAATAAAATTTAAAAATTATTTTTATTACTCTTAAGTTAAAATTTAAAAACTAATAAAAAATAAAAATATTTTATATTAAATCCTGATTTATCATTTACAAATAATAAAAAATAAAAATCTTGAATTATATTTTATATTAAAATTTGAATTACTATTTAAAAATAATTTAACAGAAAAATATTTTATATTTTAGAGCTTTATTGGCTGATTTCTCAATTAGTGTAAAAAAAGATATTTTCTCAATCGATGTGAAAAAAAATTATAAAATAATTTGCACAAAAAAAATTTAAGAAAGCGACACATTAGAAAATTTTCTAAAAATATTTTATATTATATATAATATATTAATTCAAGATTTAATATAAAATATTTTTTATTTTTATTAGTTTTTAAATAGTAATTCGAGATTTAATATAAAATATAATTCAAGATTTTTATTTTTTATTATTTGTAAATGATAAAAAGGGATTTAATATAAAATATTTTTATTTTTTATTAGTTTTTAAATATTAACTTACGATTAATAAAAATAATTTTTAATATTTTATTATTTGTAAATACTATTTTAATATATATAATTTATATATTTTTATATATACAGGAAGAGTCGGTTTCATTAAGAACATAGAGAAGAGCAACAACAAAGAAAAGAATAAAATTATAGGTGAAAAGGTAATTAAAATTTTTATTAATAATTTTAATAATTATTTTTTTTATTTTACTCTTTTTTAATAATTATTAGTTTATTTTCTTTTTTTGAAATTCTTTAAAAATTTATAGAAGTAATGGCGATTTCTCAAAAAATTGCTATCACATTTGGTGATTTTTTAATTAAATTTTATAATTTTTTTACATTGAGAAATCAACATTTGAAATGGCGATTTCTCAATGGCTTTTCAAATTTAGCTTATTTCGGTAAATAATCTGAAAACGGCTTATTTTAGTAAATAAATTTTTTTATATTATTCTAATAAAAAAGCCAAAATTTGTCATATTAATAAAATAACTTTTTGTTAATTATAAAATCCAAATAAATAAAATTATTTATTTTATTATATTTAATTATTGGTTACTAAAATAATTGAGAATTAAGAATATATACGTAATAATTAGAAAGTTAATAAATAAAATAATTACAAAAAATATTTAAACTTTTGCCTATCATATATCAATATAATAATTTTTTAATTTGATAATATAAAAATAAATTTTAATACAAATTTATTTAAAAAATTAATAATTATATAACATATTATATAAAATTATGAGTTATCTAAATAAATTAAACTTAACAAATTTGGATATAACACAAGAAAATAACTAAAATATGATAAAATATAAAAATAATATAAATATAAAAATATATCAAAATATATATAAAATAAATTATTAACGTGTTAATATATAATATATAGTAATTTAAATATAATTATAACTTAAAAAATAATATGAATTCAACACTTATATACAATTTTTTTCTACTTCTTTTTTTTTTGTCTTTATTTTTTAAAATAAAAAACAAACGGGGCAAGCAATTCTTAACCGACTGCTGTTTAATTGAATTGATTTCATACTTTATTATAAATAGAAATAGCATACCGTTGAAAAAATCAAATCAATTAGACGAATAAGTTGAAAATTAGAAATTTATTTGATATGATAAATAAAATGTTATTTTTGAATAGATAAAAATCTATTTAACTCGTTAAAATTTGATATACATCGGTTTTTTACTTATTTTATTTTTTTAAATCATGAGATTTAGATATTTAATATTATAATTTTATATTAAAAATCATCAAATGTATATTGTATACATTATTAATTTAATTAATATAAAATTCTTTTTAATTTAATCAATAAATTTGAATCGGATGATTCAATATCTCGCAATTTAATTTTCGATTGTCGCTAAAAAGAAAAAGAAATTGGATCCGAGATTTTTTTCTTCTTAGTTTACAATGGAAGTAACATATTATTAAACAGTGGATACGAGAATCATTGTTAAATTGTGCAGTTAATATGAGAATAACGATATTATCGTGATTGGGCATGGGCATACGAAGATGCGATTATCAAAAACAGGGAATCTAATCTTATGAGCCGGTTCCCGAGACCCTTTCATCGCAGAGGCGAGGCAAGAACCAACATTTTTTTTTTTTTTTTTTTTCATTTTAGTGCAAAGGGCAAGAAGCACACAGGCAGCTATACAGGGCCTAAGCGGCCGTGCTGACCCACCATCATTATTTATTTCATCAAAACCCTAAAGCGCCTGTATTTAATCCTCGCTGTAATCCTCCGTCTACACTTAAAGTTGTCTCGGTAGGGTAAAGTAAAGGCTGGGTTTTCCTTGTTTCTATGGGTGTTCCCAACCTTAAGATCTACTGATCACTTCGTTAGGTGAAGTAAGGTTAAAGGGCTGGTAGTTGCTACTAGGCTGGAGACGATGGTCGGTGTTTGTCTTAAAATAGTTCTGGATCTGTTTCGAATTTTGTTTTCCGTGGATTTTGCTTTTCTATTTTTACTTTGCCTTTTTTCTCTAGTAGGGTTGAGAGATTCAATCTCCTTGCCTTAACCGAAAGATCGATAGTTTAGTCAAGCAGTTTACTGATTTCCTTTGCTCGGTTTATGCTGGAAAGGAAGATGCATATTGTTTCTTGTTTCAAGGTTGCTTCTTACTTTTGTTTCATTCTTTTTACCCTTTTTTGGTCATTTTTCTAGGGTTAGGGAAAGTGTTTGAGCGAAGTTCTAAAGTTCTGGTGAACTCTAGATGTGTATATGCAAAAGCTGAAATATAATTACAATAATGACCTAAAAAATAGATTTATTCATAGAGATGTGGTGAGGCTTGGAGTGGAGCTCCTTGAAGTCCAATAGAGGTTCTTGCAGGGTGTATTGAGCTGCTGAGCTATGGATCCCACAGCCCTATCCCATCTGCAGGTGAGGGGTAGGTTTGCGGCTTGCATATCTCGGGAGCTGAGTTGCCTAAGTCAGATCCTTGTTTGGATTGAAGGGAGCTCTACACCTGTCTTCTCTCTTCTACTCATCTATGCGAGGGCTTTCTTATCACTCATCTTTGATTTAGTAACTATGAATGACCTTTGAATCCATCAAGGATTTGTTTCGAGTATTGCATATTGTTGTTATGTACTGGATTTTGCAATTCTTGTTTGTTATTTTTGTTTCGTCTTACCAGGTGCGGATGTAAGAAATCAATATCTTTACTAGAGTCGTCACGTGGGGGCTTTAAGACACGAACAGGTCGCTGAGGAAGCAGATATTTGCAGGATGAAGAAGCCATTCAAAGCCAAAACTTGTTGTCAGAAAATCTTGTGGTTAGATTCTTGCAGCAGTGATTTCAAAATTCAATCCACACATTCATAGAGAGAGGGCGTTGGCTATTGATTGTACTTTTTGATAAATATGTTACAAGCTTTATTTATCTTTTATTTACTCTTTTTACCCTTTTTCTCGAAAACCATGCAGATTAGCTTTGTTAAGTTGTGCTTAAAAGAGTTTAGAAACTGTGTTACTGTCCATTGGTCTTTTTAGCACCGCAACTGGGATCCAACCTTTTGTGTATATATTGTTTTAAGGAAGAACCTCTGGTGAATAAACCGGCTGTTATCAAATTTAAAAGAAAATATAATGTCTTAATATACATGTATTTAATACTATTAGGGAAAAGTTTAGCCCATGCCTAATGGTTAGAGGGAGCTCGTGGACACCCGTGGATGTTTTTCTCCTTGGTATCCAGCCAATTCGAGAAAAACCAGTGTAAAATTAGGTTTTAATATCGGGAACGTGGAGCATGGGTTAGGTAGGTTGGTCATTGACTTGGAATTATTGCATTGCGCCTTCCCCGGTTTTAGGCCGGCCTTTGTCGACTGAATTAATTTGGAAATTAATTATTGAATTAAATTAAATTAGATGTAATTTTCTTTAGTCAAAGATTAAAATGGTTGGCATATGGGAAAATTTTTTAAGAAGGATTGTAATAAATTAATATTAGTATAATACATAAAGAAATGGTTAAGTAAAGTCGTAATTTATAATATTAAAGAGTGAATTAATTATATTACAAAAAGTGATGGAGATACGTATCGACTTTTATAAAAATGTAAAATTGTTTTTATAAAAATTCACAATATGATTAATTAAAGATATTATGTTTTAAATTCAATCATTGATTAAATGTTTAGTTACCCTAAAATCTGTTAAAAATATGCAATAAAATAATTAAAATGAAAATTTTCATTTATAATTATATAACCGTAAAAGGTATACTTTTAGTTGCTTTTAGATTTGATTTTCAATAATCAAAATAATTTAAACCTGTCTTTAATTTAAAAATTTGTCAATATGCATATATAATTAAAATCAATATATAAAATTTAAAATTTATCAAAGTTAGATTAAAGCCAGATGAAATTATACTAAATTTGTGAATATAATTAAACTTAGATCTAACTTAAATATGATCTTATTTTTAAACAAATAATAATTATGCAACATGAGATGTAAATTTTAAAATTAAGTGAATAATGCCAAATTAATTTTAATTTATTATCATAAATTTTATCATTTATTTCTTTAGCTTCTTTTCTTTTCTCTCTTGTTTTTTCCTCTTCTATTTTTTAATCTCTTTCATTCAAAAAAAAAAAAAATTACTTACCATGTGACAAACAATCCCCTTTTAGTCGAGGTAGTCAGAATTTTAATGATTAATATATTATTTTTATTTTAATATATTTTGATTTATCGGTATTTTTAAAATAATATTTATGTATATTTATAACTTACTTTCAAGTTAATAAAATATATATTATATATTTATACATATGTTTATATATAAATAAAATTTTAAATTATAAATATTTAATTAATATAGTAAACTATTATTAATTAAATTTAATAGTTTAATTTGATGAACTATTTTATTTTTAAATGTAATTAAAAAAATAAAAATGATCAAAATAAAATACATTAAAATTAATTAAAAGATCAAGTCAGTGAATTTTTTAAAAAAAATAAAAAAAATTAAAATCTTGTATCGATTATTATGAACTTGTATTAACTAATACAAATCGAATTGATATAGATCGATACAAAAATTAAAATACTATATTACAATATTGATACTATTTTATTTTTTTATTCTAACACCTTTCAGAATCTAAAAATCACATTGAACTCCAATTGCTTCGATTATTTTAAAATCGAATTAAATTAAATTTTAAATAATTTTATTTTAAATTTAATTTTTTTATTTACGAAACTCAAAATTTAAATAAATATCAAACTCTTTTATCGCTTAATAAAAGCAGATGTTGGCAATACTATTTATTTCAAAACTGACATGCATCATATGACACAACCAGTATCTACCGACCGCACTACTTTCGGTTCCCCTCGATTGAAAGAGAGAAGCTTTTATTTATTGTTCTATGATAATTAACGTTTCTAAATCACTTTCCGCATGTGATTAGCATGGAAGTAGTGAAATATCATGACAGCAACTAATGAACGGTCTAAGTAGGCGAGAAGTTTCGAAATTTCTTTCATTTTTACAAGCGACCGGTAATAGTTTGCGAACGAGTTATTTCTTTGTCCGTTCACGAAGATAAACGAATGAGTTTGAATACAACTTTAAAGATTGTTCAGTAAATGAGTTAATCTCAAATAGAGTGTGTTAAATTTGTTTATATTCATTAATAAATTTATTTATAAGATTTTTTTTCAATCTTATATGGATCTGGAATATTGTTTTATAGTAATTAAATAATAATAGAAGAATGTTATTTTTTTTTTTCAGTGCAAATAGAAAATTGTTAATTGATGTCTAACAGTATCAGTTAAAATAATATTTATAGGGAACCAAATGCAATTAATATTTTATTTTTTAATTCTTCCATGTGTTAAATAAAAAAAATTTAAATGTTAAGTAAAGAATTCTAAATTGATATCTCTAGGTATCATCACTTCGATTCATAATAATATTATTACATTTCATTATTATTTAATTTTTTTATTGATATGTTAGTTATATTTTTAAGGTATTACTTCAGAAATAATAAGCTAGTTATTTTTTGGACTCCGGTAATTATGCAATTTTTAATTAGCTATTAGCTTAATATAGTAGAGTGAGTTCTGCGCATGGTTGTGGTTTTGTTTTTAATGTTGAAGCCAGCAGTGTAAGAAATCTCATAAGATAGTACGTACGTACATACATACGTGTATGTATATATATATATATATATATACACATTTTAAATATACTTGTTTTTTTTAAGAAATAACAGGACCGGTTCAAATCGGGTTATTTTGGGATTGAGTTCGGATCAATTTGGGTTTAAATCAATTCAAATTCGGGTTTTTTCAGATTCAAATTTATTCGGGTTCGGATCTGTTCGAGTTCAGATCTATTTAAGTTCAATTTGTGTTTGAGTTTGAGCATATTTTACATCATTTTTAATTTTATGTTAAATATAATTATTTTTACATAATTTTGAATTCTAAGTCTAGGCTCGAATTTAGCCCAGCTTGCTCTTAAAAATCTCAGTTCTGTTGCATGAGCCCAACTATGGCTCGAAAAAATTATGAATTTTAAACTCAAGCCCGAATTTGGCTTGGCCCAACTATTTAGGCTTGAATCACTATTCATAATATTAAAAGTTATTTTTATATTAATATTTATATATTTTATAATTAAGTTAAATAAAAAATATATTATTTTTATTAAAAAAACACTGTTTTAGGCTGAACTAGCCTAAAACTTAAAATTTGAGATTCAAGCCTAATCGTACGAGGGCTACCTGGCTGTGCAAGCTACCTGGCTTGTAGACAGATTTAGTTGTTAGTTCAAGTCTAACACATGATTTTTTTTTTCATTTTTGATATGGTATTACCTATTATAGCTTTCATATTTTTTAATTTAATTTATTACTTTATTATATTCTTCTCAGACTCTAATTATCATTACTTGAAATAACAATAATAAAATAAGAATAATATTCAAAGAAGCACTTAAAATTAGAGGTGTCCGTAGGTCAGGCCGCAGCCCGAAAAATTTTGAACTCTAAGCCCATGCCCATTTTTAGTTCAACTCGACCCACCTATTTAGTCTGGAATCACTGTTTATAAATAATAATAATATTTTTATATTAATATTTTTATATTTTATAATTAAATTTAAAAATATATATTATTTTATTAAAAAATTATTTTGGGCCAGGACGAGCCATCTCGGGACACAAAAACTCAAACCCGAGCCCGGTCTGATTAGGGCCAAAGGGTCTACTCAAAATTTTACTAATATACATAAACTCTCAATAGTGAACGAGTTTAACTAATTAAATTAAAAGAAACGTGATAAATTGATGATATACCTTATTGACAATGCTTTCAAAGCTAATGATATATGATTTACTTTTTTTATAAATTATTATTTTATCATATATTAAATATAAATTAAGTTTTAATATTTAATTAAATTATTAAAAGAATATTAAAATAAAATTGATAGTTAAAATTTTTGCTTTATAAAAAAAATAGTTAAATATAATTTTATCATTTTTATTTTTAGTATTTAATTTGGGTTTCGGTTTAGGATAGGCTTAAATTCAGGTTCTTTTAGATTCAAGTTCTTTGGGATTCAGGTTTTTTCGAGTTCGGGACATTTTGGATTCAAGCCATTAACTTTTCGATCAAATTAAGTTTGATTTGTCTTCAAGTTTAGGTTTCTTCGGGTGAATTTAAGAATTCGAATTTATTTTACTACCTCTAATTTTTCCTATATTGAAACTGAAGCTCAAAGGAGATTACATTATATTTTAATACAAAAGTAAATTTGTTCAAAAAGACAAAAGCATATTTAATGAAAACTAAACATTATACGTAAAAGTTACATGTTTGATGCCCTTCACAAAAATGTTGTCCAAAAAGCTCTACTGTAGTTTCCTTTACCTCATTCTTATTTTTTTTTGGAAAAACAAAAGAAAAGGAAAAAAAAAAAACAAAGAGATCGTAAGATTTTGCAGCAGATTAAAGTATGTTATTGTTGCTATTTAAGATTTAAATGCATTTCATATTTCAAGAAGTTTAAAAAATGTACCTTTTATGGAAAAGGTAACGTAGATATCAAAATTTAATTTATTTAAATTATGTTAATATTTATCGTTCATTTTCATATTAAAAGTTAGAAAAATAGTAAAATATAAACCCAACAACTATTATTATAATACAATAACTCATAAATCATAACAGAATTTAACTTTTTTTTACTATTTAATCATCATAATATTTTTATTTTGATTCAATATCCAAAAATTGTAAAAAAAAAAAAAAAAAACCTTTCACTTACATTAGCCAATCTTATATTATTATTCAATGTTTAATTTTTACCCATTATTATCAATATAGTATTTTTTTAATACAATAAAATAAAAAAAGATAATGATCCTATTTATTAAAAAAAAAACTTGATTACTCAAACTTGACACAAAATTAAGAGTATTTTTAACGGTGTTAATTAAATTTGCCAATTTCAAACACGACATAATTATACAATATGGGAAAATAATTAAAACATGACACAAAAATAACACGACATAAATACACAAATATATATAAAACAAATTATTAATATGCCAAATTTTATATAAATATATAATATCTTAAATATGACTATAGGACAAAATAAAATGAACGCAACACAAATATAATAATGTCATGAAGATCGAGACTAACAAATATGGAAGCAAACTTTTGGAAGAAGAGATTGAAAAGAAAGTGATCAAATCAATTTGGAAGCCAAGAAAGAGCACACGTCCAAGTTGAATGAGATGACAGTATAAAAAGGTGTGTTGGACTTTATGTGGCTAACATGATAATAAATAGATCAAAATAATTAAATTAAATTATTAAGGTGAAATTATAAAGTAAATCCTAATTCAGTTTAATCACTAGAGTGATAAGAGTTTAACTCTACCTCAGTAACTAATTAGAATATAGACTCCTTGATGGTAAGATACAACTCTAATTAGTCTTCTAATATAGGTCCCTAGTCTAGTCTATATAAATTGACTGTGTACCATCATAAGGTAATTATCAAGAAAAGGATATAGACTAGAAGGCCTATACGGGATGTTCGTCTTCGTGTATTTGGAGCAAGGCTGGATTCTTGATCAATAATGACTAGAGGTACGTTTTATTTAAATCATTATAAGGTGGCCTAATTCAGAGATATCTACACGCAGCTTCGGCAACTAAAAAAATTAGCACTATTCTATAAATGCATAGAATCTAGGAATTGGTTATAAAAATGTGCGCTGTTATAGACACAAATATTGTAAATGACGGTTTTTCAATGAAAGAATCAACCAAATTCTTCTATCCTCTCTTCTTCTAGTCTAATCTTCTCAAACCTTAAAATATTAATCTTCATCTTAACATTCCATTACAATTCTGGTCAGAGCCATATTGATTAAACCACACAAGTTGGAAAAGCATAAGTTTCAACCAGCGATGGCTGAAGGAACCCAATTCAACACCCTACAGGAGCAAAAGTCCTTGTAGAACCAAATAGAAGATCTCAAAATAGTGGACATTACCATTCCTAAATGGTGGGAGGAACAAAGGGTTAGGATTGAAGCTAAATTAACAAAAAATTAGGAGTATTTAGCAGGCTTATGGACTTATTGTCGCAAAAGAGAAAAAAAGATGTAGCTATCCTTTTAAACTATCAAACTAAGGTAGAAGGTAAGTGCTTTTTTAAGATCACTGTTATAGATGAGCGAGAAAAACATGTAAGAACTACGAGATCGCCTTTTTTATTCTGGGGTGATGGAAGGATCGCAACATTTGAGTTTTTTTTTTTTTTTTTTTCTTTTCCCAAAGGTCTAGAGAAAGCTGTGATCAACAGGATTTTTTTAATTCTCCCTTCCCGAAAAGACGAATGTAAAATTCTTTTTCCCTTCTGCAGGGGCCAGGAGGTTGGATCTAGCCATAATAAGAGTGCTTGGCTGATATATAATTCACTTCTTGGTCTTTGACCCCCTCAGTGCAATAGGATATGTCTATTTATCTATCTCTTGACTCAAAATAGGAGCAGATTTGAAAAAGAATCTTAAGAGTGTTTAGGATTGGGGCAAGAGGGTCTCTTAATGCCTTTTTTTTTTTCTTTCCATCAGATTTATTTCTTATTTCACAAATACTTGCCATGGTAAGCAAGAAGGGGAATAAGCACGCTTAGAGAACGCAGTGTTGTAAAAAAAAAATCCTGGAATTTTGTTAAAGAACCCACTGGGTAATGATCAAGCCTTGATAGAGTCACCTAATTTACCTTCAAAAACCATGGGAGAGCCTATCGATGGTAGCTAGAACAATGACCTTCAGGCTTTAATCCCAAGGCCAAAGATAGCATTACTACTGTTTGATGGCACTAACCAAGGGTTGAGTAAAGAAATGTCACAAATATTTTGCTTAACATTATGCATCATTAGAAGTTACAGATAACAACGATGTATCTGACAGGAAGGCAGAAATATGGTTCGATGGTTACCTGATATAGAAACATCAAGTGAGTTGGCTGAAATTTTAGCAAAGACTTTTATCAAAGGTTTTGTGATAAGTCTCACTTAAATGTTATTGAGGAATTTAACAAACTTGCACAAAAAGGTTCCTTAGATGGTTATTTAAAGAGATTTGAGGAATCTAAACCTTATGTATTGTAGTTTAATTCTCATTTACCTGAGACATTTTATCTTAAGCTTTGTTAGTGAGTTAAAGGAGGAGCTCAAACTTAGAGTTAGGGCCCATGAGCCACGTACCTTGGCAGCTGCATATAGGCAGGCCAGACTCCATGGGCTATCCTTGGGGCTAGAAAATAAAATACACAGACCTATGATACATAAAACCAATTATAACACCAATCAAAAACCACATTTTATACCTTTTAACTAAACACATAAACCGACACCAGTTGCCATCCTTGTTTAACAAAGAAAAACACATACTTTATGGTTTAGGTTTGGTGATAAATATATGCCTGGTCATATTTGTAACGGTAAGTAGTTGGATTCACTTACCATGGATGAAGAAAAGTCAAAGTTAATAGAAGAAGAAGATAAACACTAAGAAGAGAGTCAAGATCTAGGAGAGTAATAAGGCAAACTCGATGGAGAACTGGAAATGTCTATCAATGCCCTAGTTGGCATCGTGAGGCATAGCACCATAAGAATTCAAGGGAGCTTAACAGAGAAGCCTTGTAGTGTTTTAATTGATAGTGGTGTAGTACCTACAGCTTTATAACGTAGGAGTGTGCCAAAGAAGAGGTAGAAATGCTTCACACTCAGCCTTTATCAATCACAATTGCAAATAGAGACAAGCTTTACAATAATGCCAAATGTAAACAACTAGAATAGGTAAAGCAAGGCCATTTGTTTACTCATGACGTGAAAGTTCTTCTTATGGGTGGAAGTGATATGATTTTGGGTGTAGATTGTATGAAAAAATTCAACCCACTAATTTTTGACTTTAATGCACTGTTAGTGTCATTCCGTAAGGAAGGCAAGCAAATTATACTAAAAGCAGTTTAATAGCAAACTTGAGCTTATCTTTGGAGACAAATTACAAAAACTCGTGGATAAGGACACAAATTTGATTGGTGCATTATACATGCTCAACGTGGAAAATGGTGATTGAGATTTTCCTGCGAAGATAAAAACCTTACCCAATGGTTACTTGGATGTATTTGAAGAACCAAAGTCATTACCACCAGTAAGGTCTACGATCATGGTATTTCATTGAAACCAGGGGCACATTTAGTTAACCTTAGGCCATATAGGTTTCCTCTTCATCAAAAAGCAAAACTGTAGAAACAGATAAATGAGATGCTAGAAGCTTTAGTTATTCATACAAGTAAAAGTCCATTCGCCTCTCCCTGTGTGCTATTTAAGAAGAAAGATTGGACTGGGAGGCTCTTTGTGGATAACATATAATTGAATGCAATAACTATGAAAGACAAATTTCCCATTCCACTTGTAAAAGATCTGTTGGATGAGCTCAAAGGGGCTACAATTTTCTCTAAAATTGACTTGAGAATAGGGTATTGGTAGATCCGAGTCTGGCCTAATGAATTTACAAGATAGCATTTCAAATTCAGCATGGTCACTTCGAATTCAAGGTAATGCCTTTCGGTCTTATTAATGTTCCATCTACTTTCCAAGCATTGATAAATTATATTTTTTTTCCTAATATCTGACGAAGTTTGTGCTTGTCTTTTTTGATGATATACTAATACATAGTGCAGCTCTTAAGAAACACTTGCGGCATCTACAAGTTGTTTTAGATATGTTGCAATTTAACCAGTTGTATGCAAAAAGAAGCAAGTGCTTTTTTGGCCAGAGTGAGGTGGAATACTTAGGCCATATTCTATCAGCAAAAAATGTATCTACTGATACTGCAAAGGTGGAATTTATGACAAACTAGAGTTTGCCTAAAAACCTTAAGTCCCTTAGAGTTTTTTGGGCTTAACAGGGTATTACAGGAAATTCGAAGAAAGATAAGCTCAAATCAGTAAACCCTTTACTGATATGTTGAAAAAAGCCAATCTAGTGGAGTCTTATAGCAATAACAGATTTCAGTCAGCTGAAGAAAACCATTTGAGCAGCACTGGTGTTGGCAGTATCTGATTTCTCCAAGATTTTTTGTTTAGAGATAGATGTAAGTAGAAATGGTATGGAAGCCATCGTGCCCTAAGAGGGTCAACCTGTAGCCTATCGAAGTAAGATCCTTAGTCTGAACACCTTGATTACTCCATCTATGAAAAAGAGTATCTTGCCATTTTGATGGTAGTAACAAAATGATGATACTATTTGAAGGGGAGCACCTTTGTTATTAAAACTAACAATGAGGCTCTTAAGTACCTACTGGAGTAAAAACTTACTACAATTATTCAACAAAAGGGCTGTCTAAGCTACTGGGACTAGATTATACCATCAATATAGACAAGGTGTTACTAACAAGGTTGCAGATGCTTTATCTTGACAGTTTGAGGAGAAGCACTACTTTAAAACATAATTGCAGTCACTATAGTTCCTGCTTGGGAGAAATATGTAGAGCGGAGCTATGAAAATGAAGAAGCTGCAATAGAGAAGAGCATTAACAATCTCACCTAATGAGAGTTCTCATTATTCTTATACCCTGGAGCATTGAGATATAAACATCTAGTAAATATGGGAAGCAATGGGCAATTGAGGGAGCAGTTAATTCAAACGTTGCACGATGCTCCTAAGAAGTCCATTCGAGAGTTCAGGCCAACAACTATAGAACCATGCTCTACTTTTACTGGCCTGGAATGATGGAACAAATAAAAGAGTACATCTTCCAATATGACACTTGTTAGAGAAACAAGAATGAACATCTTTCTTATCCAAGCTTACTGTAGCCCATACTAGTGCCTAAAAGATGTTGGGGATAATGGAACAAATAAAAGAGTACATCTTCCAATATGACACTTGTTAGAGAAACAAGAATGAACATCTTTCTTATCCAAG
>JBBYHM010000027.1:13905898-13926426 GCA_038381775.1 Adansonia rubrostipa | reverse complement strand
TGAAAAGTCTAAATGACAATTATTAGACGTACAAGCAAGAAGGAAATAGTCATGAGGTTCCAGTTTAATGAGTTGACAGAAGAAGAAAGAATAGGATGATAGGATAGTTATCAGAATTCTCAACTAAATACCATGAAATACATGCTTTAATGGTAGTCATCACCGATGTTCCTCCGAGTTTCATTTTTCTTGAAGTACCTGTGTCTTAACATCCATATCCGACGGATATTTGAATATGAGTATGAAGATATGACATTTTAAATACATGAAAAACTTTAAAATTTAATATACCCGTATGTGATACTAACACCCAAGTCTGAGTGACATAGGTCATCACCCATCTTCATTCTGAGATCAGACGGCCTTTATGACTTTGATGCGAAGCTTATGAACATGGTATATAGTTGCTGATCCAGACAACATGGGTTGACATTTAGGCTGCCACTTTATCCTCTTTTTTTTTTTTTTGGGTGTTATTGTAATCTTCTCTCTTCGAGCAAGTACTTTGGTTATTAAAACCTGCGTTATTTTGGCTAGTTAACCTTAAATTCTCACCCTATTGGCTAGTCAACCTTTTATTCTTAAGAAAACTCTGGCTCTTTCTATGGAGGTCAAGTTAAAAAGGAAGGGAGAGGGCTACCCCCCTCATTGTGACCTGTCTGAAACATTTTAATGGAATATTATTTCAAATTATAAAGGAAACAACTGTATAAACAAAATAATCAATCCTCTACTTCTCTTACTATCTCTTCCCCTTCCTTTTTTTAATAAATCCAAACTAAGGGGAAATTTTGCCTCATTTCCTACTGCTTATTTCCTAGCTTTTATATGAATGATATGTTTTGATTCACTAGTCAGTCACCACTCATCCTTAAAAAACCACAGATGCGAAGCTTTTAAGTTTATCAAGAGTGGTTTGAAGTCCTATTACTTACAGTTAGAGCAGGCAAAGTTGACCTGAACCCAAAAACCTGCCCAGCACGGCCAAACCCTAGCGACACAAAAGACTAATATGAAATTGCCCAACTTATTTATTTAACTTCAAAACTCAATCATTTGGAAACAGGTCCGAATAACCTTACATGACCTAAAATCAAAATGCTGTGAAGCAAACTGACCATTTTAGTTGCCATATCTACTTAGTTGTGTTACTCTACAATGCCCTAACTCTATTTATAAGTTTCATAATACAGGTGGCACTTCATGGCATACATATTCTAGGTCACATAATCAATAATTACTCCAATAGTACCTCTAAACAGCTGCACGGACCCAAGTTAAAACCTTAAACACTCCTCCCAATCAATGCTTAAACATATAATTATTAAATAAGAATGTTTGGCATTAAATCCCTTGTTGAGATGCAACGGAGCCATGCAATTGAAGACAGACCACCCCTTGTTAAATTCTAACACTCATTAATTGTTAAAAGAGAAAGCACAACAAAATAACATTTATTGTGCCAATGTACTAATGATACCTTGAAAGCACTTCTCGTGTCTCAACCATTAGTTGATCAAATTGTGTAAATTCAGGAGAATTTGTTTTATCACCGCTGGATGATGAGGCAAGCTTGTACAACCTTGGGTCCTCAGGAATCAAGCAGTCCATCCAGTAATGAGGACTTCCCATGCTCATGAACCTGTCAAGTATCTGCACAATAGTTTGATGAAGTACTGTAGTATTGAAGAAGTCCGTCAACTGCTTTCTGCAAGAAAGTACCCAAATCCCAAGCCATGTGAGGAGAACCTTAATATTTACCCAATGTTCTTGATAATAAAAAATAAATATTCAAGAAGAATTCCAGTATATCTATATTGGGAAACAAGAAATGAAGTTTCAAAACAGCATCTTCTTACTCTTTAAGTAAAAGCATATATAGCTTGCCTATCCGTTACTTCTGCCATTATCAGGGAATGCCATATAAGTTCACGATGTTTGCCTGAATGATTGTTCTGAATTATCTTTCACTTTCAAGTCTTGCCTTCCAGCAATTCTAATATATATGCTTCAAGGATCTAAATATATAAAAGGCAGATCTAATTAAACCTTGGTGTAAAGGGGAAGGAGGTCAAAACTCGGGCTAGACTACATAATCTGAAGAGTGTTGAAAAAATATCAGCAATCTGTTACTAAAGGACATTAGATGTGGCTGTGATTAACTTTGGGGGTGTAGGAAGCACCAGACACGTGTCATGATAGTCATCGTCATTATCTTTTTAATTCTTAGAGTACTGTATCACTTAATTCTAAAACTCATTATTTCACATCACAGTGTATTCTTTCTATATTAGGAGAAGAAATGCCAAAAGATTACTTCAAAAATTGGAAGATAAAATTGACAGAGAGTAATTTGAAAATGGACATATTGAAAATTCTCAACTCAATCAAGCCCCAACTTAAAAACCAACTGGGGTCACCATAAATTTATTTTCCTCTATTTTATGGTTCTGTTTTCTGGAAATTTTTCACATATCGAGTCCCACTCTAGCTTATTACTTCAACTCATGTTATTCTTGGCCAACCTGTAAGAACATGCTAATTCCAAGAATAATAAACCAAAAGAAATGAATAACGAATTGGAAAACCACTCACGTCTTTAGAGCTTCTGTTGATGCTGTCTGCATATTGGAAAGCAATATTGGCAAGCCATAATTGGCAAGAAAGTCGGCACTTGCTAAAAATTTTTGCTGGTCATCCTTCTCAATGAGATCATTCTCCTCCTGCATGAAAGGAATGAAGACCATGTTTTGATAAGAAAGATAAGGATGCCAGTAAGAGTGCCTAATAAGATCAAATAACAGATCTAATGAGAGTAAAGGACTATGAGATTATTCAGGGATACCACTAATAAGATTATGTCATAAACAATAGAAAAATAATGAACGCTAAACATCACACAAAAATGTGGTGGCCAGAAAACATCACAACAATGCAAATAACCAAAACACATAAATAAAGGAAATTGGGATGTAGCCAAGATGCTCATAAGTACTACAAGCGCGAATAATCCACAACAATCTCCGCAAACTCTTGGTTATGACATATATCAACTAATATTTATTTATTTGGTTAACACTAAAGGTAGACGAGTCAGCAGCTAGTATCGGTTTGCATACTTATTACCATCTTAACATTTAACAGCCAATGCTACTGATTCCTACCGGCTTGGAATACTTGGGTTAAGATAGTAATATTTGGGTTTGGAACCCAAATAGGCATCAACTTAGTTGAGTTCACAAGAATAGTTAGAAGTACTAAATTCTTATTTAAAATTTCCTTCAAGAGTTTATTCAATAGTTCGAAAATATTATGGTGTGCCATCTTGATCCCTTTTCATTTATCATTTTCCCTGTTGATAGTTAATATCTTTCAATCTGCATGGTTTAGTTTTGGTGCTTTTAGGCTTAAGAAGCCACCACATAAAGTGAACAACACCAATTGCTCAGGTCATCTTCTGCAGCACAAAACTGCATCAATATCAAACTTTATGGCAGCAACGTTAAGGGTTCAGATAAGCATCCAGGTAGTATATTATATCAAATCACAAATCTATCATGGATTTTGCATTTGTCAACAGCCAACTTTGTATACTTCAATCTCTTATTAAACCAAATTAAAAGTTTAAAACCTGAAAGGAAAAGGCTAGCCACCAGAACAACACCTTGTTTTTCGGTATAATAAAAAGGAGTGCAGTAAACTCTTAGAAGGACAATCAATAAAGCCTAAAAATAGAACCCTATGAGCTCCCAAGACAAGGAGGTAAACCACCAAATAGGTGTTTGAATTAATACACTTTATCTAACAAAAATGCACACACGCACACACAAACATCTCTAAGCCAAGTTCTGAATAATGAATAGTTCATGCGACATAGTGATGGATGATTGCACAAGACTTTCTACACCTGAGAGGTATGAGTTAGTATTAAAAGCATTCAAATTTATTAAGATCTTTCAAAGCCCTGGAACCTGCCTCTCGAATCCCTGCATCTTTAACCACCGCCTGAGGGATTTTAAAATCTTGAAATATGTAAATGATATCAACGAACATTCTTAAAAATAGAAGCCCAAGTGTAATATTTTCCACCTCAAAAAAACCAGCTTACTCAAAAGAATCTTACAAAATAGCTTCAGTTAATCAAAGCAGAGGTACCTAAAATGGAATTTGGAAGATATGCCAACTATAGTCATTAGCAGAGTCTATTTAGACCAAAATAATACTCTCAGAAATTTCAGCAAACGGAGAGGTAAACACTGAAAGTTGATATAGTTTTGCAAATCATCTGTAGGTAACAGTACATGAATTGAACAAATTATCAAGCATTATGGATAGAAATATAGTGCTCTTACAGATAAAAGAGAGCTTCCAAGATCACGTGCAGCATCAATATATAAATGTCTTCCCAGAATGTTGACTTGAACTCTAACATATAAGCTAAGCATTGTTACTGCCCAAATTGACACCGTCATTTTTGTGAAACCTGGAAAAAAAAATCAGTTATTAGTTATGGAAAACTTGTAATTGATAATATCCAGGACACCAAAACACTAAGAAACCAAAAGATAATGGCTTCATACTCAAAATTTTGAGCCTATCCCATAATTCAAGTTTCTCTGAAGAAGACAAACTGTTGGGCTGACCCTTCCCTTTCATCAGTCTCTCTGTAAGTTCTGAAAGGTCCAAATCTTCAGCAATCCGACAACTTAAATAGTGCATTGCATGAGGCAATGTTGTTGTATTAGCTATTATTTGAATGTTCTCAAAATGGACTTGCATTCTACGAAAATTAACAAAACCACCAAATAAAAAAGAATCAAAAACAGTGAATTGTCCCACAAAGATCATTATAATTTTGATAACACTTACTGGGCTTTAATAAATTCATCGTTTTCCCGCTCGCTCGCAAGTTGTCTTTCCAAATCAGTAAGCCTACGTTTGTGAGCATCATATAGTCTATACAAAAAATACCCACTCCCTAAAATACCTGCTATAACCAAAACCTTCCTCCTATGCCTTCTCCAAAGATCCCTATATGTAAGAAAATGTACTAATTTATTAGCAAGCAATTGAAACATTAAAAAGGATTGTTAAAAAGAATAAAAATCTAATAAACCCAATATTAAAACTAAAGCAATGCATAAATCAGCAATTAAATCAAAACAACAGAAAACTGGCTATTAACACATGCAAAGCATAATATCAGCCAATGCAACTGACCCAAAAGTAAAAACATGTAATTGAACCACAAAAGAAGCTATGTCTCACAAAACCCACAGATGAAAAAAAAAAACTGACCTTAAATATAGCATATTTGATGCTATAAAAGCCAAACATCCGTATGGAATTAAGCAACGATAAAAGGGGAAAAAAAACCTTCAGTATATAGATCAGGAACAAGGGTAATTTTCAAAGGCTAAATAGAAAACAAAATCTAGTAGCTAAAGGGTGACATGAAAAAGGCAGGCAAAGAAATACCCGCCCCTGAAACATAAGAAGTTAAGAACAATGAAAATTACACTCAGTTCCTTAACTAGGGTTTATCAGAGAAGATGAGAAGAAGTTTCTCAATAAAAAGAGAAGCTTTGCGTAAATAAAGCGCAGCAAAAAGCTAGCTATTACTGTCCTCTTTTTTTTTTTTTTTTTTACGGCTTTGTTTATTTATTCTGATTTCTGATTTAAGAAAGGAAATGGGGGTACGTGTAGTTTCCAGATTTCAGAATTGCTATTTCCAGAGATTTTATTCATTTCAGAAATTCTTTCATGACAAAAAAAATGCGGTAATTTAAAGTTTTATTTATAATTTATCAAATGTTAGACGAATATATTATTATATTAATAATAAAAAATATAATTAAAATATTTGTTAGTAAAATTTTTACTTCATTTAAAAATTTTTTAATAAATTTTTTAATTATATTTTTAAAAATTATTATAATAATATTTTTTTAATAAATAAAATTATCTATTATTATATTTAATAAAATGTTTTAATCACTTGAAAATTAAAACCCATTTACTTATCATGTTTTCTTCATTCAATGCTATTTTTTTTTCCGCATGTTAAAAAGATTGTCTTTTATAATTTATAAAGATTTAAAGGATATTAAATTCTGTAATTTAAAACTACACATTAACATCAATCAAAGTTTATTTAATATTATCTTATTTAATTCAAAAAATACAGCATTTGTTTTATAAATATAACTTTAATAAACGTCTAATGACTCAAAATTTAATTTAGCTTAAATTGATAAAAAAATAATTCAAAGATTCAAAACAAAAATCGATCAATTTTAGATTAATTTATTCAAATTTTTAATAATCCAAATTTAATATTAAAATTTAAAACTTTACTTATTAATTTTATTCAAATCTGAGCTCCATCCAAACCTAAAACTGTTTTAAAACCCAAATAATCCGATGAGATCCGAAATGATAAGAGATTATCCCGCCTCTTATTATAGTTTGATGACTGTTACCCATCAATTGGACTTCACCTAAGACAGGAGAGTATGGGATAAAACTGCGGCTTGCTAGTCACTGCAAAGCTTAGTAACAGCAAAAATTGAACCCATCGACCAGATCAATCAAAACCAGAAAAAATCAAAAGTACATTCATTTCGATAGATATATATTAATTGATTGAATCTTTAAAGAAATTAGTTTTTGATCATTTATTATCTTAGATTTAAATTTTTAATCAATTAATTTCATATTAAAACTTATATCATTATATTACTTACCATATTGATTACATATTTAATTTTTATTAATAAATCTAATCGATTAAATCAATAGTCAAAATTTTCATATATTTAACCTCTTGACCCGATTTTTCATCCTTGTTTACAACTGTTTTAGGGATTGACAAAGTGAACCGGTGGGGTAGAAAATGATGCCCAACTAGGTTTAGCTGATTAGGGATCATTTTATACCCAAATAACTTGTAATAGTTGGGAATAGGAAGCATTGTGCAATGACTTAGATGTAATTCTCATCTGAAAATCATTTAATAATTCGATTTCAAGTTCACTCAATCATCATCTGTAATTCTCTTTATTATAATACTATAATTATCTAATCACGAATTATATAGAGGTTCATCACTTACGTGAACTCTACATAATTTTTTATAAACCTTACATAACATTAAATTCTAATTAGTTAATTTTAGTATAATTACTGTAAATGATATGTTTATGTAAAAAGGATAAAAAAAGTTAAAAGAAATACCTGCCAAAAGAAAGGGGAAATTTTTCCATTTAAAACCATAGAATGCTTCAATGGTCTACACTGAATTGTTCTGCATCCAAGAAACAAGTGTTTATGCACAAAAAGATTCATCCAAGAACTGTGTGGGATTGAACTACCAGTATAAACAACTGGCAAAATCCCTAGAATTTTTTCATAAAAGTTTCAGCCACAAAAAAGAAAGTCATCCAGAAAAAAAAAACGTCATTGAAAATCATCATCAGATGATTGGACCTGGAGGGTACTCAATACTGGTGATTCGTTATCGTCAGCCGCTACTTGAGCAGTATTCACTTTCCTCCTCTTGCTAGTTCTTTCCAGTTTGCAATCGAGTGGCGGATTCTGTGAGTTGTCCTTTGGATCAGCATTTTCAGTTCCCTTGCCAGTTTCATCGTCAGCAGAATCTACGTCTGCATTTTCCTCCAAGCCATTCATATGTTCCTCACTCAACCCTTCAGCAGGCTCCTGATTCTCCTCACTCTTTTGTTTCAGTGACTCGATCACATCCATCAATTCTCGGTTAACCTGACAAATTAATTCCATGAACTTGTTTAAACTAAATTTCCGCGATCAATGGACAAATCATGCAGAAATCAGAACAAGACGAGTTAGTGAACCAATTTACAAAATGGATATGCTACAAATGTCCAGCAAGTAACCTCATAATCTATTTTTCGAGTTATAGAGTTGAAGTTAATTCTTTTTTTTCTTCCTTCCTCAAACTAAAGCACAACACATTGTATTCTGAAAATTAGGCAAAAGGAATACATGCCACACCTGAAGATTTTGAAGAAAATCAGAGATATCAGTTGAGCAAGAAGGACAGTGCAGGACATTCTTTTGTGTTCTAAGTGTCCGGCCACCTTTGTTCCTCTCTCTCGTGGCAGTCTTACCAGCAAATGCAGCTTCAAAACAAGACTTGCAGAAGTTGTGGGCACAAGGGGTCGTAACTGGGAGATTCATAACTTGCCGACAGATTAGACAGCCGAACTCTGCATACAAAACATACCAAGTCAATACAGAAAGCTTTTTTGAGGGGGGGGGTGAATGATGCTGAATTGCATAATGACTTGATAGAATTAGGTTTTCTCTCTTCCTTTGTTTTTTCTTTTGACCCTCTGATTGCTCTGTTTCTCTCTTTATTCCTCCAATTGCTCCCTGTCTCCTACTAAAGCCACATTAAAAGAAGAAAAAAAGAAGACTCTAAATGTACACACTGTCCTTTTTTGGGTAAATTACCTCTTAATCAATACAAGCCGTGTAATTTTTTTTCAAGACTTCTTATGCATTAAAATCTAACATCATGACTAGCAAATTGAGTGGAACTCAATTATCTTCATTCTTCAGTTACCCTAACGACTTAACCTAAGCATAAATACACATCAATAGATCATTTTAGTTACAAGCATACTTAAGACATGTGGACTAGGGAGAGAGTACCGACACAAATAATTCATGACAGGAAAAACAAGAAAAACCTTTCAGGAGTCTTTCTCTTGTGCTTGTATTATGTGCGTGCCTTATAGCTTTCCTTCCCATTTTCTTTTCTTCAAGATCAGCTCCATTCACTGGCTTTTTGCTAGGAGGTGGGGCTTTTTTCCACTTCCAGCAGCTGTCTTCTTCCTAATTCAATTAAGAACTACATAAACATAGCAGAAAAATATAAAGCATATGGGAAGAAGAACCAGATCGTAGGTTATATCAAGGATCAAACTCCCAAAAGAGAGGAGTTTCACAGGAAAAACATTGTTTTATGAATAAATTTTTTTTCTAGTATTAATGACATAATGAGCTCAACACAAGATACATTCCTAGTAATGTTTGTAATCAGATTGAATTCTATCTGGCAGATAAAACCTTATTAAAAACAGAAACATGAAACAAGGAAACAAAGAAACATACATCAAAGTCCCATGATGGACTCTCCTTTCTCTCTAATATGTCAGTTGCCTTCTTCAACTCAGGAATAGCCGGTAAGGGCCTAGGTCGATCCCCCTGCTCATCACTATATTTAAGTTCAAGAAATCTTAGTGAAGCTAAAGATAAGAGGACAGGAGGCCATTTAAGCATGTTAAAGGCATAAACCTTGTCCATGGGGCTGGCTCATTGTCACATCTCACAAACAAATATCGGCAAACTTTAAACCCCTAATGGAGGAAAAAGCTATCAGCAAATAAATTTACAAAAGCTCAAGGTAGCAGGCAGCTTTGACGTGTCTGATCGAAGTATGATACCTGTATTCCAACCTTTCGCCAACATTTTTCAATTCTATAGACTCCATCATATCTCACCCCCTTCTCCGGGGCATATGAAGATCGTTTTTCCTTGTGCGACCTACACATCAAGAGAAACTAAAGCTTTTAACATGTATGACAGCATCATCAAAGTAGCCTATATGAGAAGACTATTGACACACGAAGAAAATAGCTAACATGAAGAGACTCAGCACAACGAAGAAAGACACCATAGCCTCCTGATCCATAAAACTAAAATGCCAACATATTAGAAGCTCCAGTTGCCCTTTGCACATGCATAGATAATTGGTTACAGAAACAAAGAGATTTAAGCTTCAAGTAATGAGACTTGCCTCACAACTCGAACAGGATAACCCTTTTTGCAACTTACTCGTAAAGCCTCATTCATCTTCTCAAATTTTTGATCAAATGACTGTTCCTTGTTTGTTCGCTTATTTCCGCTAAGATCTCTACCTCCACTGCCATCGACACCCATTAAAAAAATTGTCAAATGCCCTTATGAATGTCTATATATAAAATTCTTCAGCTTGAAAGGAGAAAGGTGATAAAATATTGACAGCACTCTTGGATCATGTCATCATGATATCTATGAAGTAAAATAGAATTCTTAAGTTCTTCTATGGCCCAAAATATAGCAACTACAAACATATAGCATGTTCCCTAAAGCCACATGAACCATGCTTATTCTACCGTACTTTCTATCCATGTACTTATTATTACATCATAAAGTACAATATTAAAGATGGAAATCAAACATTGGCATGTTAGGAAGGCAAAGGAAATTGACATGTAGGACTCCTAGCAACAGCCCAATGGGTTGAAATTTGAAACTCACCTTCCATTTCAAAGAACCGAATTGTATTTTAAAGTTGAGGCAACAAGATTAGAGTTATTTTGACACCTTATAACTGCTTATTCTAGAATAAAGTATTAAACAGTAAGAAACCATTAACAGCAACTGGACCAAATAGTCATCAATTCACTTTCATTTTAAGCAACTGAAATGAAATTGATGAGGTAGCATACTACTAATATGTAAAGCCCTCCGATGACAAACCTTCCTGTGTAGAGAAACCACTCTCCATGATCCTCATCATCCTCATAACCTCCTGAGAGTGCCACTGATTGAGAACCATAGTTTGACTGACCAGCAATGCCTGCAACATGGGGAAGGTGAGCACCCCACTGCCGGCATTCCAATCTGTCTTCCCAACATTCACCGACAAGCACACCTTGATTTCTAGATGGGTCATTTTCAGCTGTAATTGGTCCAAAATGGTCAGGTGGTACAGTCACAAATATCTTCCCACTAGCAGCATTTGCTTTCCCAGCTCTTTGTGCTCGCTCTGTAGTGAAAGCCTTGTCAGGTCGATCTTGGTTGTGTATAAAATGGTAAACTTTCAGAGGCCCAGCAGCAGCATTTGATTTTGCTAGCTTTGCCATTCTGATAGCTGATACAAGCGCAGAATTGATACGAGGCTGGCTTGCCATTTTCGAGGGAATTGTTGAGCGGCATTTTGCACAAGTACGCTTCCCTTGACCTATCCATTTCTGGAAGCATTTAAGGCAGAAATTGTGGCCACATGGTGTCTGCAACAACATGAATAAGAAATTTGTATCAACATTCACCATGTTAAACTTATAATCATTTCACCCTTTGGATGATCTAACTGCTCAGCCCATCAAAAGGAAATTAAACCTCTGTCCAACATTGAAGATGAAACCAAATCATCTAACTTCAATGGGTATTTAGATGTCACCATTAAAGATGTAATAATCTTCTCAAATTGCATAACAACCACATTTAATTATACGCACTAACAAACTGGTTGAAACTAAATAGTAAGATAAAATTTCAACAGAATATTAAATGAACATTTCAACAGAATAATAAATGTAATGAAGCTTAACATGTAAGATCGTATTTATTTGTTAGTTTTGCTATCTATTTTTTGTTATTTACTTGTTCCTTTCTCAAAGAAGTTACTAAAATGTAAAATTATAAATAAACAAAAAAACTGTAAACTCAAAATATCATTTGCATTTGCATCTCACGTTTACTTGTTGATTTTTTTTTAAAGGAAAATAATCAAATAAAAATTAAATAAAACTTAAATTCAAAGCATCATGGAGAGAAAAAAAAAGAGGCTCAAATGTAATAAACAATGAACTAGGCAGAATCCTAACATTTCTCTGCAAAATATTGAAAAGAAAAATGAAAATGAGAAAACGAACCGTGACGGGCCTGTCAGGCAACTGCATGCAAAACGAACAGTTTAAGCTTCCGTCAAGAACGTTCAAAACAGAGCTCTCCTCTTTTCCTGTCCCTTTCTTCTCTTCACCTCCATCTTCTTCAACTCTCCCGCTCACCAGTTCCTGCCTCTTCCTCGCCTTCTCCTTCTCCGTCAATGACTCGTCCGCCTCTATCGCCTTTATCGCTGCAAAGAGCTCGCTAGAGCTTCCATCTACGGTACCCGCGGCCGAGAGAGGAGGATCACCGGAGCAGTCAGGACAGTGCCATTGCAAAGTAGAAGCCAGAGTTTCAGGCTTAGAGGCCAAGCAGGCCACGTGCCAAGGAGTGGCGCACGTGCTGCAAGTGAGCGTTTCCTCCATCGGAGGCGTCACTTTGCAGCGCATGCACGCGCCGTCGCCACCGCAAGGAAGCTGGACGCCTTCGTGCGTCATTGAGCAACGAACAGCGGAGTCTTGATCCGCTCGATAAGGGAAGTTGAATTTGGTGATGGGACTGAGAGAGGAAATGGAGAGGGGAAATAAAATATTATAGAGAGAGAAAGGCGGGGTTCCTGAAAAGCAATATGAGAGAGGCTTTTGAATTTCAAAAGAGCAAAACACGAATTGACGATATCATCCTGCTGGATTCAACTTTTTACATTTCTGCCATTTCGCTACCCGTTTACTTTTTGCTACGAAAACGATTTCAGGCGGGGGGTTGGTTGGTAAAAAGAAGTTCACCATCGTCCAATTTGATTGCAGTTCAGGCTATTGATTGGCAATTTCTTCTAAGAGCTGAGCTGCTCAATGTCTCCATCAAAATAAGATAATAATAAAATAAAAAATCTAGTAATATTTTATTTGACGTAATTGATTCCTTTGTTTATAAAAGTCAAAACCTGTGCCCATTAATTTCTCTCTTTTCTTTTTTTTTTTTAATTTTTGTCAAATTAATTATTTTTACGTTATTTTTAAAAATGTTACAATTTTTTTCCAACTTCTTAACCGGTTAACATTTAACTTAAAAACTTTTGCAAAAGCCTTTTCTCTTTTGACATTTGTTAAAGTTTGATTGGTTTATTTAATTGATTTAGATTTTGACAAAAGATTTGTTTTCACGAGTATTGATAAGAATTCTTTTATTATTAAAAATCTATTTAATTAGTATTTTTTATCAAATTTAAAAAATAATACGTTAATTATATTTTTTTATAGTTATTATTTTAATTAATGTTGATAAACAAAATTAGTATTTTTTTTTCTTCTAACAAAAATGAAAGAGAGAGAAAATCAAAATAGGCTTTGGAGACAAATGGAAGAAGCAAGAAGAAAAGAGGAGACATAAGAAAGAAATAAGGAGAAAAAAATTAAGATAAAAAATTTGGATTAAATTTGATTTTTGCGAATTGAATATCAAATTTACTATTTGTAATTTATTTAAATAAAAATTTTTAAATATTTTATATTTAAATTTGTATTGATTTTAATTTAAATAAATGTTAAATATTTAAATTTGGTTTATTTATATAGATACAAAATTTGAATATTTAAATTTACTATTTATTTATATATTTAACTCTTATTTAATTTTATATTTTTAACTTAAAAAATGACTTCATAAATTCAATTATAATATTTCATGGATATTGATATACAAATTGAAAATAACCGTGACTAACAATGATGCTAGTTCTCGTCGATATTATTGCTATCCTAATTGCAAGGGCTTAGATCCAACATTGTCAAGTAAAGGCTATCCATGTAGGTTTATATGAACCTAAGCTCTCTTATTTTTTTATATATAATTTTTTAAAAATTTATATCAATTGATATCAAAACTAGCTTAATCTTACTAAGCTTATTCTCAGAAATGGTGGTTCAAAAGTGTCAGAGGTGATCAATGTAACTGTGATCAACAAGAACTCTAAGTGGCGGCATAGATCTAACCAAAGATGAAAAAAAAAAAACAGATGTAACCAACGGGAATGTTGGTTCTCCAAGCGTAGAGGTAATCAATCGTAATACAAATTACTTCTGTATTTTATTTCAATTAAATAGTTATTAGACATATTATTTGTGTTTACAGTAACATAAACAAGACACAAAACAATATTAGATTAAGGTTCAATTTTCACAAAAGTATTAAAAATGCTATTTAACATTTTCTAAGGAAAACAATAACATTGTAATGATAAATTGAAAAAAAGAGAAGCGATATTTGGGCTCAAATTTAAACTCAATATGCTATTTTGACACACTCTTAGCATTTAAAATTTTTTAAGTGTTTAACATTACTGTAAAGAATACAAGGAAAATTAAAATATAAAAAAAGATATTTTTAAAATACAAAAAATTTAAAAATATGAGTATAATAAAATTATTTTATTAAAACACGAGCTTTCAATTTGAAAAAACCTTTTTTTTTTAATTGAGTCATCAAACAATGATTTAAAATATAAAAATAAAAAATTTTTACTCATTTAGCATTATATTTACAATAAATCTCAATTTTAAATATTCATAACTATACCAATAATAATACTAAATAAGTTTAAATCTATATACACTTTAAACGTACTGTTTACGTATTATTTTTTTATTTAAATTTGTTATATCTATTTGCAAGCATATTAATTTGTCTTTTTAAGACTAAATCAAATATGCACGAAACACAGAATGCCCAAATGACATTAATCAGAAAATTATTTAGGGGAAAAATAAATAAAACGAGTAAGCGAGTATGGTTTTGTAATTGCAAAACCCTAATGGCACGGGTATTATATATACTTCTTATATTCCATTTTCACTTCACAATCTCATCCAGTCTTTCTTTAGCCTTTCATTTTTCCGTCAAAGCCCTAAAAGCCGCCCCCGCTCACGAACGCCAACAAAAATGGCAGAGGGATTGGTTCTCCGTGGCACCATGCGAGCCCACACGGACATGGTCACAGCCATCGCGACTCCCATCGACAACTCCGACATGATCGTCACTTCCTCCCGTGACAAATCCATCATCCTTTGGAACTTAACCAAGGACGAAAAGACCTACGGCGTCGCTCGTCGTCGTCTCACCGGTCACTCTCACTTCGTCCAAGACGTCGTCCTCTCTTCCGATTCCCAGTTTGCTCTCTCCGGTTCCTGGGACGGTGAGCTTCGTCTCTGGGACTTAACCGCCGGAACCTCCGCTCGTCGCTTCGTTGGCCACACCAAGGATGTGCTCTCCGTGGCCTTTTCCATTGACAACCGTCAGATCGTTTCGGCTTCTCGTGATCGAACTATCAAGCTTTGGAATACCCTTGGAGAATGCAAATACACAATCCAAGACGGTGACGCTCACACCGATTGGGTCAGCTGTGTTCGTTTCAGCCCAAATACTCTCCAACCCACCATCGTTTCTGCTTCGTGGGATAAGACTGTGAAAGTTTGGAACCTTACCAACTGTAAGATTCGTAACACATTGGTCGGACACACTGGTTATGTGAACACGGTGGCGGTTTCCCCGGATGGGTCTTTGTGTGCTAGTGGAGGAAAAGATGGGGTGATTCTCTTGTGGGATTTGGCTGAAGGAAAGAAGCTTTACAGTCTCGAAGCGGGTGCGGTCATTCACTCGCTTTGCTTTAGTCCTAACAGGTACTGGCTTTGTGCTGCCACGGAGCAGAGCATCAAGATCTGGGATCTGGAGAGCAAGAGCATTGTGGAGGACTTGAAGGTCGATCTCAAGGCTGAGGCTGAGAAATCTGAAGTCACCGACAACGTAAACAAGAAGAAGGTAAAAAATGCTTTTTTATCTTTACTATCTATAATTGGAATTCTTCTAATCCGGCTATTTGTTTGCAAAGCCATTTTGTTGTGTTTTCTTTTGTGTTTGCTCTCAATCCACTTTTGCTCATTTACAATGTCATATTTTGGTTGAAATTTTTGACCAAATTTGTTTTAACAATTGGCATGTCAGAACTTGGTAGAAAATTTTAGATGCAATGTAGCTTTACTATGATTAATTGTTTGAACAAATGTTATAAGACCTGGTAATTCTTATTATATAAATTTTAATAGATTAATAATTTGTATTATATAGATTTTAAAACATTCTTGTATTTGTGTTTTCTTCATATTAATTCTTCGTATTGTATCTTAGTTAGTTTTTCTCATATTTGTGTAATTCTGTCATGAGGTCTTACTCCTGGCATCTTAAGAATCTGACCTTTTTTTTGACATATGATGATGGAGAACACTTGTTATTCTGTTTGTTCTGAAACATATAGCGAGTACCATTTACCATGAATTTATTAAGACAAGCCTTTTGATTATCCTTTTCTTTTTTTTATTGTTTCTTTTTCAGTTCTATAAAACCTTTGTATTTTCCCATAATTTGAGTCACTGTTTTCTGAGCACATATAGACCAGCTCTTATCTTCTCGTATGTAGATGGGGAGTTATACATTTGCAATCATAATTATGTAACTTATGAAGTTTATTCTTTCGAAACACGCTAGTGTAATGGTCAAAACTTGGAATTTGTCATTATACCCTATGTTATGCGGCCCTAAGGTGAATGTTGGATGCAGATATGTATGATACGGGTATTTTCCATTTTTTAAAAAGTTTTTTCATACATTTGGAGGATCAGATCCTCAAACTCAAACTCATCTCCAAAGATGCGTTGAACACACGTGTCATAGGTCTTTTGGGGAAAATTAAGGTATGGATAACTTAGATTTACCTAATGGTAGAACCTCAACTCAGGATCTTTTTTTTCGTCAAGCTGTAAAGTAAAGCATTCATTTTTAAATCAAATTTATATTCTGGATTGGTTTATTTGTTATTCCAATGCAGAAGTAGGTTTAACAATTCTTTATATTTGAGTGTTTGAACCTTGTTTTTATTGGCTCAATTAAGCAATTGGAATTGCCAGGACAATAGTGGAATTATTTTCATGTATTTGGATTTTGCAGGTAATATACTGCACAAGCTTGAACTGGAGTGCAGATGGAAGCACCTTGTTTAGCGGATATACAGATGGTGTAATCAGAGTTTGGGGAATTGGACGTTACTAAGTTGACGCTCGACTACACTTGGAAAATGAACTTTTCTCCATCGATTAGTTTCACTCTCGTAACAGTTCTAAACATGTTTTAAGATTTTGTTTGTTTAAAATGTTGAAGGATCTTTGGGTTGTTATTGTCTTCAGTTTGGATATTGTTAGTCAGGCATTGAAGCCTATGCTATTTTGGTTTGGTCGTTAGCTGTTTTCCTATATGTTTTTTGCCCAAGCTTTTTAGTTTGAATTAACTTGGCCTTGTTTAGGGTTGCCCTAGCTTTTGAGCCAAATTGCAATGCTAAGTAGAGGATGGTTGTTTGATTCCTATGTCTTAGTCTTCATTGGAGGGGGTTAAGTAAGGTTGCTAGTGGGCTGAAGTCCAGATTTGGATGGATCCGTGTTTGGAAAATGAGAATTTTGATGTTGCAGCAAAAGCAAAGCTGCAATATAGTGGGTTACAATATGTCATATGATATGATAGTTGAGGGTTTCAGTGTAGCCGTGGGCTTCCTGCTTTTGGGGGTAATGGATGCTTAGATAAATTTATGAATACTGAAAAAGAACTGAATTTGGGGAAGAGGGAGTAGCTGGAAATGCGATTAACCATTAAGGAGAAAATGAAAGTTGACTGTCATGGTTCAGCAATCAGCATGGTAGTAGGTTATATGTATGCTAGTATTATATTTTCGCTTCATTTGGGTTTTTTTTATTTTATAAATTTTAATTATTATTAATTAAAAATTAATTATAAATTAAATTTTATTAAATAATAAATATGTATTTAAAATTAGATGTATATTTTAATTGATTTGAAGTTATCGAGTAAATTTATTATTTTAAATATATTATTTAAAAATAAAATAATTAATGATATTTTTTAAATTTTTAATTAATTTTAATAAAAAAGTTTAATTTTATTAAATAATATTTATTTAAATTTAATATTAATTTTAAATCAATTCATGAGTTAAAGTGTGAATCAATTATTTTAAATATATCATTAAAAAATAAAATTAAAATAAATGTTTTTAAATTTTTTTATTGGTTAGTTTGAGTATCAATCTTAAATTGATTTTTAAGTTGGTTCGTAGATTAAATTTTTTAAATAAACTTTTAAAATTAAAATAAAAATAATTAATAAAATAAAATTTTATTTTATTTTTTAGCAGATTTGATATGGATTTTAAATTATTTCACGAGTCAATGTGCGGATCAATTTTTTAAATATATCATTTAAAAATAAAATAAAAATAATTAATAAGATAAAAATTTATTTTTTACCTAAATCAAGTAATAAGTCAATCTATAGGTCAACTTTCTAAATACATCATCTAAAAATTAAATAAAAATATTAATTAATAAAATAATTTTATTATATGCTTGTTATGTACAAGTCATAAATAGATGTGTCTACAGCAAGTTCTTTTAGGTACTTCATTTAAAAATCAAATAAAAAAACTTAAATATAAAAATTAAAAATAATTAATAAAATAATTTTTTATTTTTTGAGTAATTTTAGTATCAATTCTAAATTAACTAGCTAATTACGATGAATATTAATTTCTTAATAAAAATAAAAATTAAATATAAAAAACTAAAATATTTCATAAACAAATTTTAAATTGACATATAAATTGTCAAGATTATCAATAGATCAAGCATTTTAAATATATAATCAAAAAATTAAAAATAATTAATAAAATAAAATTTTTATCAAGCGGGTCGAATACAAATATCAAACCAAATACTTAAATTTTCATGTAGACTTACCATTTTAAAATATATAACATCGAATTTTTTTACATGTGTACTATAAATGTTATTTCTAAATTGAGACATGATGTAAACATGACACAAAAATAAGATAAATACAAAACAAATAAATGAACATGTCAAATATACATAAACGAGTAACTAATGTGAAAATTTTATATATAAATTTATAATGCTTTAAACATATAAAAATAACCCGAATAGAATACGTATAAAAAAAATTAAAATACAATACAAAAAATTATATGAACACTATATAAATAAACGGATATATAAAATATAAATAAAATAAAACAAATTATAAGCATATAAAAATTGAAAATAATATAAATAAAAACACAAATTTTTTCTCTTTCTTCCTGCTTTTACCCTTTTTTCTCTTTCTTTCTCCTTCTTTCTCTCCCATCCACGGCTATGAACAGAAAACCAAAAAAAAAAAAACACGTGTTAGTATGAAAATATGCACTAAAAATATGAAACTCATTTTACTTATTAGATTACAAATATATCCATCATATATTAAAGAATATCACAATTGTCTCAAATGTATTAGATTACAAATATATCCCTTATATATTAAAAAACTATCACAATTATTTTAAAGGTATTAGATTAAAAATATACCTCTAATGTATTAAAAAATATCATAATAGTCTCGAAAGACTCAAAAATCATAGTTATATACTAGTGGCACACCCGCGCTACGCTGCGGTAAAAAAAATATTAATACAAATCAAAATATTATTAAATTATGATTAAAGATTACAAAAAATTAAGTTTTAAAAATAAAATATGATTGATGTCGTTGAGTTCACGATGAAAAATATTAAGTTTTTAATTTTTTTTGAGAAATTAATTGATCCATAAAAAGATATTGGAGATAATTACTTTAAAAATAAAAGGAAGAAAATAAAAAAAAAATCGAGTGAAGTGAAAGAGATATAATGGAAGTAGGTGAAGAAGAATAAGAAAAAGAGAAATCAATTGATCCATAAAAAGATATTAAAAATGATTGCTGTAAGAGTAAAAGAAAAATGAAAGAAAGAAAACGGAAAAAATCTTCTGGAAGTGAAAAGGATGGGACAGAAGCAGGTGAAGAAGAATGGGAAAAGAATGAAAGAAAGAAATCGAAAAAAATCGGTTGAAGTGAAAGAGATAAGACAGAAGTAGACGAAGAAGAATGAAAAAAAAATGAATTATTAAAATTACCTTGATCAAATTTCAAAACATCATTTAGAGTCCCTCCAGGACTCAAAAATAATAGTAAGTTATAGATATGTATGTATAGATAGATATTATATATATATAATATATATTATGTGTTATATAATATATAATAGTGTATAAAATATTTTTGTATTATTTTTATTGTAGTTTAAGACTTAATTTGAAATATTTTTATTTTTTATTATTTTTAAGAGTAATTCGATATTTATTATAATTTAAGATTATTTTATAATTCAGGATTTAATAATTTTTTTATTTTATGAATTTAAGATTTGATATAAAATACCTTAAATCTTTTTATTATTTTTAATAGTATTTTTAATATATAATTTATATATTATATATAATATATATTGGTAGGGTCAGTTTCTTATCCAGGGAATTGACCCTCACTGTTTGTTTTTTAAAAAAGAAAACAGCAAGCCAAATAAATAAAAATAAAGATAAAAAATAATTATAATCTTTTTATTAATAATTTTAATAATTATTATCTTTTCTTAGAATTACTTTTTTGATTTTACTCTTTTTTATAGTTATCAGCTCATTGCCTTTTTTGGGATTCGCCCTCACAAAATATCCTAGACACAAATAATCTTACAAATTTAAGAATATTCGTTGAATTTTAAGTACTCAAAAATCATATATACCAGTATCATGCCCCCGCTTCGCAGGTAGATTATATTTATTTTATAAATTTAATTATTATTAATCAAAAATTAATTATAAATTAAATTTTATTAATAAATATGT
>JBBYHM010000027.1:13867427-13881433 GCA_038381775.1 Adansonia rubrostipa | reverse complement strand
TAAAATAATTATTCTTTCTAACTTTAACTGATTCTTTCATGCAACAAATCCTGCTTTTTGCAATGCATGTGGCAGTTTAACAACAATTTAGTCCTCATGATTAGATACAGCATTCAATTCATAGCTTAAATACAAACCATTCAAACATATGCAAACAAAGTTGCTTAAAATGATCATGGAACTAGTTTAAAGCAAGCAGTTTACCCATGCCAATCTCCAGTGTTCCCTCCATATCGTGATTGTTTTCTGCATTACCCATTTTGTAGTTCTGTCAAGAAAGAAAGCCACAATGAGACCGAAAATTCATCGCTTGGCAGGAAATGCAAAATAATAATAATAATAATAATAATAATAATAATAATAATAATATTAAAAATTAAAATTAAAAAAGAAGACCGAAATTTCACTCTTAACTGCCCTAAGCACAAAAAAAAAGGAAAAAAAAAACAATCTAGAAGCTTGAAAATTAGTTAAACATGTTAGATATTGTTCTCTCAGCCACTCAAGCAAATTCTAGAAGCTTGAAAAGTAGTTAAAAATGTGGGGAATTGTTAGATTATTGATTTTGATACTTGCTTTTTTACTAATTTCTTTGATTATAACAGCAAAGTAAACAGTATAAAGCAAAATTAAAATTGATTAAAAATTATTTAGATGACTAAATATAACAGTAATTCTAATGTAAAGTTCTATATAAAATACAAGTAATAATGCATTTTGTTCGCCTTCCATTTGTATCTAAACACACTTCTTTTTTATTTCTGGATTAAAATAACATAAAATCGTGGATGACCAAAAAAAAAAAAAAGCAAGCATGACGACAATTCTCAACCTGAGAATTTAGTAGAACTTACAATCAAGCGGCATCTCAAGAAACAAAATTACAAACTGAACCATTGCCAAAAAAAATCTTTCCCTAATACATATCTGTTTGGAAGAAATGAATTCCAGTAATTTTAGAATTCATTTCAATTCCATAGTTTACTACACTTGGAATCTATTCAATAGAATGGATGCCTTTAATCTTTAGCAATTTCCAAAAACACTGTTAATCTTAATCAGAATCTGGAAAGCATTATCTACCAATATGTCGTAATCACGTCATTATAAATTGACAAAAAATTCAAAACCTTGTTTCCATTTAAAAAGGACTTATGAGCTAAATATACAGATTAAAAAAATATCAATTTATCAGAAATGGCTCAAACACACTCAGAATCAAACATTAAAATCCCTTTTCTATTTGTCCCCCCCACCCCCCCCCCAAAACAGAAACGAAGTACCGAAAGTCACATCCCTTGCAACGAAAATTAAAATACAAAAAAGAAGTAAAAACTTCTTATATTAAAAATCAATCAAAATTAAGAAAATTAAACAGAAAGCAAATTAAAAAACGCAAGAAAAAAAATCAAATCAGTAGGGGGAACCGATCGAATGAGAACGGAACTGAATTGGGTACGATTAGTTTAACTGAATTAAATCGAAGAAACTTAAAATTAAGTGAAAGGAAAATGAGATCTAATCAAAAAAGGGGAAATTAAAAATTAAAAAGAAAAGGAACTTACGATTTTTGTGTTTTTCGGTTTCACGAGACGCAGCGAACGAGAGAGAGAGAGAAAACACAGATGGGGAGTAAAGTCAGATCCACTGCGTGCTTGAAAAATAAAAAATAATATATTAGATAAATAAATGTGAAATAATAATAAAAAATCACAAAATAATAGGAAATAACTAAATACATTATTGCTAATGGCAATACAAAATGGTAATAACCCACGAATAAAAAAACACCATGGGCGCGTACTTTTTTCTTCAGTGGAATTTGTGGCTCTGATTACGAGATGACGTGGCAGATATTGAGTGTAGACTTGAAGGTGGTAATAAATATATATACCCTTTTATAACTGTTCAAAATTTTCCTTTCTAAAAGTAATTTTTTATATTAAATTAATTATTTTTATAAATTTTTTAAAAAAATATAATAATTTTTATAAATTTTTTATTTTGAAAACTTTAACCCACGATGATTGGACAATGGATAGTTTATTGGACCCGCTCTGCTTTAATCTAAATTTACATATAATTTTTAGGATTAATGTTTTTCACACGTGGTAATAGAAATTTTTAACTCATAATTTTTATATGAATTTATTCATTGTTTGAAATATATTTTAAATGGTACAGGATAATATTTTAATTTAATTAGGGAAATTATTAAACATCATTGATGATAATTTTTTTTAATTTTTAATTTTTTAAAAATTTATTTTTCTCATACGAAGAGGTCTGTAGTCTTAAAAAATTATAGATACTAAAATTTAAAATCTATTCTCATGCATGTATTTGAGACTATTTTTCTTTGTTAAATTGATTGCGAGCGATTGCCTTTTCTCAACTACGGTTCTTGTATAAATTTAATATCGCAAACACACTGAACAAATTATAAATTTACTAGACCCCTTGGACTGGACAATTTGTGTATTTATGCTATGTTTATATATTTTGACATATCATAATCGATGTTTTTGTACAAACGCTATCGATCTCTCAAAAGTTGAAGTCAAGAAAATTACAAGAAATACATAAAGAACGTAACAGCACTGGATCTTTCCCTGTCTGATGGACACTAGAATATATATAACTCAAAAGTGAAGGCAAATGAGGTTAGATCAGAGACGAAAGTTATTGCTGTTGCATTTCTTCTTAAGAATATCCCACCAGCCATAAAAATAGCATGCAACCGCTTAAGCATTGATCCGAGTTGCTGTTCGCTGAAGAAAATCCGTTCTTGAGCAGAGACTTCAACTTCAAATCAGAAAGACCCCATGTTCCTGATTCCAAATCAGTTGATGAGGCATTACTCGTATTCAGGACTTGCTCTCATCCAGCATCCTTGAAACTGCCTAAAGTTCACAAGTGCAAATTACAAGATCTGTTCCTCAGTTCCGAAAGTTTTTTTACTGCTAATCGGTTAATAAACTATATACCTCGATTCTAAACGACAGTGTCAACTTCTCTGAGGAGAGTGCCTCAACCTGCAGAAAAAAAAAAAAAAAAACAGAGTGGATGAATGAATCCTTGCAAGAAATATTGCTATTTTGATCTATAGTGAGGAGCATAACACTTGAAGTAACTCTTGCAATATCGTTTTGTTTGTTCAGGTTAATGTATACATGCAAAAATTTCAACATTTTGGCGTTGGTGTTTCGGAATTGAATTTATTGCAGAAAGATTTTTGGGGTTAATTATTCTACGGATTTTGGCAAACAAAAATTGATATTTGGAGTCAAAAGTTTCAACACAGTTGGTCATCCTGCATGCTATATTTAAAGTTAAGAAATGTTTAAGCTAAAGTGGAGAACTACAGTGCAGCCAAAAAAAAATAGCAATTCACAGCTTCGACCTTGAAGCTTAGACCATTTTGGTTGTGCTTGGTTGCGTGGAAGAGTGGAAGGATGGATAGAGAAGGGTTGAAAAATGGAAAGAAAATGAATTTTGAGTGTGCTTGGTTGAAAAGAACAAAACGAGGAAAGAAAATTGAAAAGATTATCATTTTCCGCACCTATTAATAAAACCAAATGACTCTAAATCGGGGGAAAAAAAAAAGAGAAAAGAAAATGAGAGTGCCGTGTGTCAAGTGTGCATATTTACAAAATTACCTATCATTTTTAAAATTTTATTTTTTCATCTTAACATCTATAGGTATAACAAAAAAACAATATACTTTTTATTTTTTTCTTTCCTTTTTCAATTATACTAAGCAATGAGAGGAAAAAAAATTATTTTTTTTCTTTCCACTTTCTATCTTTCTTACTAAGCACACCATGGAAAGAAATACTATGTTTTCCATTTTTTTTTTCATTTTTCTTCTCCTCTAATTTTTCATCTTTTCAAATTTCTTTCCACCCTACCAAGCAAATTGTGTGTGTGTGTGTGTGTATATATATATCACTCAAAAGGTTGCTAAGGTTCACTCTTATCCTTGCACATTAAGCACCTAATTGGCTTATTAGGCACATCGATGTTATATTGATTAACCAGAATCATTCACATGTATAGTGTTTGAAAAACAGACCTGTACATGTACAGAAACAAGCAACAAAGTGAATCAAAGACCAGAATAACAGTGAGAAAATCTCAATCGAGATCAGCAGCTATCAAACAAATTCGGAAATGGCTGGATTGGTAGAGAGAGAGAGAGAGAGAGAGAGAGATCTTGAGCACTAGAAGAGGAAAGAATCTTAGTATGACATCAGTGACGCCATATCTAACATGAATGGAAATTAGTAAATCAAAAATAAGGAAAATTGAAATGAGCTAAAATTGCCAAGAAAATTGTAGAACAAACCGGTTGTTTGCACAAGACTAATTGAGGTCAAGTTGAGAACTGAGCAAGCAGCGAGTCCAGAGTTATAGAATAACCAAATGTCCCAGACAATTTTAGAAAACTAGAGAAAGCTTTACCAGTGAAGAGAGGGCACATTGCTGAGGGAAAAATTGAATAGACCTATTAGAGAGAGAAGTGAGGAACCTGATAATGGCAGCAAAATATAAAGCCAAATGCCAAAAACCTGCTGCTGACCTCATCTCTACGAATCACCAGAAGTGAGAAGGGGACATGAGGAACCGCAAGCACTGATGATGAGGGCTTCAGTGCAAAAGGGGAGAATAAAAAAGAAGGGAACTAATCAGGCTCCTCGGCTGGAAATTCTTTTACTCCATAAGGAAAATTTTATTCATATAAATTTTTTAAGGGATACAGCAACCGTCATAAATAAAATGCTGTTAAATAACAATTTTTTTTTTTTGTATTGAAAGAATCAAGAAATGTTTCCATGGCCTACAGAAATATGAACTGATGTAGTTTATTTGCAACCAAACCGTTTGAATACAATATTTTTTTACTATACTATTTATAATTCAAGTAAATGTGTACACACACAGCCTTTCTCACATGCCTTTATGTTGAAATCTAAAGCCAGCCTCCTCTGTACTCCTCTGCATGATGCCTACTCTCCTTAAGCTCCTCCGATGAGACTTAATCTTACCTCAATAATAAATATCTAAAAGTGCTTTCAAGTTCAGATTTATTGCACATGCCGTTTGACAAACCCTCAAGTTCTCATTCCTCGGGACATAAGATTCTTCCCAAAGCATGTTTATGTTGTTAGTTATCTAAGAATAACATTGGCAATTTTACTCCCTTGTTGCCAGTTGAAGAAGGCTGCAGCAAAAGGACCACACTAGCAATCCCATTTTATAGAAGCAACGCGAAGTGAAATGAACATATCTTTTTATAGACCTCCAGATTTAGGTATAGAATCCTCATTACAAAATGTTGTTCTTACACCATGATGTAGTTTTTCAAGAATCCTCCATGTTATAGCATCTGGTTCCAGTCCATTCTTTCTCATTTCACTGACAATTTGATAAGCTTCTTTTTTCAAACCCAACTTGCAAGCTTTGTCAATCACAATGTTATAACTGACAATATTTGGAGTAACTCCCGAATCAACCAATTCATATAGGAAATGACAAGCCTGATTAAAATTGCCTGCATTACATAGCCCTTTGAGAATAGCTGCATATACAAAATCATCATGAATTTGTGAAGGCCATATAACATCATCCCAAAACCTTTTAGCCTCCTCTATCTGGCCAGATTGGCATAATCCATCAACAACTATAGCATAAGTGGTGCTGTTGCCAGTCACACCCTTGTTTACCATGCAATTAAATACCCCCATTGCCTCATTTGCATGCCGGGTTTTAAATAAAAAGCGAAGAACTGCATTATATGTAACAACACCAGGTCTAAAACCTCTTTCAGGCATTACCCGATTCAATACATCAAGAGCTTCTTGCATTCTTCCTACATCTAATAAACCGCAAACAACTGTAGTGAATGTCACTACATCAGGAGCACAAAATTTCCCATTTATCATGTCATTTAGTACCTTCAAAGCTTCTCCAATTCTTCCCATTTTGCAAAACCCATTGATAACTGTGTTTAAAGTAATCACATCAGGTTGACACTGGTTCTGAAGCATTGAAAAAAGTATATTTGAAAGCTCAGTGGGGTTATTATTCATAAGACAAAGGGCTCGTAAATATATATTGTAAATTCTAGTTCTGTCCGTGCCTTTCTTATTCAACATGAAATTTAAAACTTGCCTCGCTTTATGGAAGTCAGATTCTCGGCAAAGCCCTTCTACTAGAACATTGTAAGTGTGCTCAGATGGCGAGTAGCCAGATTCAATTCCTTCCTCAAACAACTGGTAAGCTCTCATACAACGTCCCTCCTTACAAAGCCCATGAATAATGCAATTATAAGAAACTGAGCTCGGCAAAAAACCTTTCTTGCGCATCAAGTAAACTACCCTTGAAGCGCTCTGATTCCTTCCAGCTCTAGAAAGTGAATCGATTATATGACTGCAAGCAAACTCCTCGCTTACACTATTCCCTTGAGGCATACTTTCGGCAATTCTAAAAACTTCATTGAAATACCCTTCTCTACATAGACAATCAATAAGATTAGCAAAAGCTGCTGCATTCACAGCCGGGTCATCCATTTCATCCTTCATTTTCTCCCAAAGCTTTTCCATTAACTCCGTCCCATAAGCAACGTCTCTTTTTCTAAAAGCCCCATGAATAAGCACACTATAAGTAAGCGAATTTGGAAACAATCCGCAGTCACACATTTCATCGAACAACTTAAAGGCAATGCCTGAATCACCAATTCTTATATAACCCTTCATCAAAGTGGTGTAAGTAACAACATTAGGAAATTGCCCCATGCTCTTCATATAAAAAAGCAACCTATGCGCTACATCTACACGTAAATCCGTACAAAACTGATCGATTAGTCGGTTAAAATTCGTTAACGAAGGCAGGAACTCGGGCTTTACACCAAGTAAAGAACGCATAACATGAAATGTGGAATGTGGGGTATTAGAATGAAGCAGGCGAGCAATGAGGACATTACAGGTTCTATCATCGGGGATTAACTGCGAAGACAAAGAGAGAAGGAAGCAATGGTGAGCTTCGGCGAAGCGGTTGGAATCACAAAGGGCATGGATTACGCTGCTTAGGTTGAGAGAATCGGGTTGGTAGCCATAGAGGCAGAGGGTGTCGAGTAGGCGAAGGGCTTCGTCGACGTCCCGGTGTATGATGCAGAGGTTGTGGATTTTGTTGGTCCAGTATGGCTTGTCGGTGATGGGTGGTGGTTGTTGTTGGTGTTGGTGTTGAAGGTAACGTGATGGAGAAGAAGAAGTTGAAAAATGAAATGCGAAAGGGAAGGTTGGGGATTTGGGGAACGATGGGAGTCTCAGTTTGGTGAGTATCATATTCGTATTACTAGTTCGATAGAGGTTTTTGAGTTGATGCTGCCAAAAACATGCAGCTATTTTCTTCTGTAAAGCGGGAAACGAAGGGGGAGGCATTGTTTCCATTTGCCCTTTTGCCAAAAACCGTTGGTTAGAACGATAACGGTTCGGTTTGAATTAGGGGAAAAAAATAAATCAAATCGATGACTATAAAAAATCAAATTAATTCGATTTAGATTTTATTGATTTTGGTTGGTTTTGATGATTGATTTTATAAATTTTTTAAAAAATATATTTTATAGCACTTTAAAGTTTTTCACTAATTTTAAAATAAAATTTCTATCTTTATTAAAAATAAATTTAGTTTACATAATTATAATTTTTTAACTTATAAATAAAAAATCAAATTGAATTAAATAAATATTTAAACTAAAATTGATCTAAATTTAATTTAAACCGAACCAAAATTAAAGTCGATTTTCTATTTTTTAGATTTTTTTTTTTAGTGCTAAAGAGTCGGACCTCTCCAAGTCTATAGGTCCATTACAATTTGGTCAAGTTCTGATCTTTTCACGGTAGGATAGAAAAGCCAGTGAAAGAAAGCGGGCTCGGATGGATTTGATTTTGGTTATTTTGAATTTAAAGTTTATTAGATTTTTATTTTTTTGGATTAAAATTATTTTAAATTTAAATTATATCGGTTTGATTCTTTTTTGAGTTTGAATATTTTTAGTTAAAATGGTTTTTGATTGGGTTTCTTTCGAGCTCAAGTTATTTCATATTCGAATTCGATTGGGTTTTATTTTATTCTTTTATTTTATATTAGAAGTAATCATATTTATATAATTTAAATGTTCAAATCTAAATAATTTAATAAATTATTATTTTTAAGTAAAGTTTTGTATATAATATATCTTTTTAAATTATATTTTATATTAAAATAAGCACCGAAGTTGATATAAATTAATTTGTTATATGAAATCAATATGTTTAATAATTAGTTGTAGAAAATATGATATATTATCATATTGAACAACTGATTCCATGACTCTAATATTAAACATATAAATACGTTATAATTTATATTTTGCATTATCTATATTATAATAAAAATCATTACTGAATTTGGTGTTAATTAATCAAATGACATCAACTTCGTTGAGAAATATAAAAACCTAAATAAAACTATTAAAACAAAAATAAAAATCAATGATTTTTTTTATCATTTCACTTGAAATAACAATTAAATATATATTTTTTACCTAAAAATACTATTTACATTTTATTGAAAAATAACTACTCACCTTTTACTTTTAAGTGAAAAAATCATCATTTTTTAAATTATTTATTTATTTTAAAAACAAATTGAAAGGGTTGTATCAAATTCTAACATATTTAAATATAATTGTACATAATAATAATTAAAAAAATGGGCAAATAATTATATTATACTAATTATTTTATATTTGTATTATTTTGCGTTTAAGTTGTGTCATTAGTTGGGTTATTCATGATGGGTTGCTTTTAGTTCAATCCATATTAAATCGATCTTCTTTGAGTTCATTAATCTAGGTTTGTTATTTTTGATACAGTAATGGAGAAATTGTGAGGGAGTTTGCAAAACAATAAAGATGAGAGAGGTTCGAAGTAAGATTTTAGGATGACATTTAATGTTTAAGTCAGTAAAAAGATTGTGAATAAAGAATAAAGAAATAATGAAGTAGTTTTGATAGTTTGTACCTTGGAAATTTTGCTATTACCTCTCTATATATAGACACTTTGATGGCAATCAAAATTAGTTGATAATTTAAAGATTGAAGTTATTCAATTATCCTCCAATACTTATCTCCTTAAGGAGATTACGCTTAGTGACTAGGCGATGAAAGAATATAATAATTATAATTCTAATATTTTTAAATTAAAATTTTAGAAGTTGTATTAGTTTTGGATTTAATATATTTTTAATCAAGTCATCGTATCATTAAAAAATTTCGAGTTCAGATTATTTTAAAAATTAAATAATTTATAATTTAATATTGTCAAATTTAAATTTTATCTTTATTTTTTAATCAATTTATACTGGATTGGATTTAATTTCAAGTAATTTTTAACTACTTATATCTTTTAATTTTTTTCAACTAATCTATTTGTAATCGGATTCAATCTCAAAAAAGGGCAAACGACACTAATCTTTGCCCAAAAGAAAAATTTAGAAGATAAGTTTACTTCGAGTTTTGGGAGTCAATGTCAGGCAGCCAGTTTCGTCCCCACAATGATTGCCGACGAATTATTAATTAACTAATATTTAACAAATGAAAACAGTCGTTACTCCTAAATAGCCGGCAACACTAAGTTAAACCAACTCCAAGCGGCAACTTTCTTCTCATATCCAAACCAAGCCATCTCGCTAGTAGACATACATATGCTTTCTCTCTCGCTGGTCGGACACTCCTTAGCCGTCGGATCATCATTTTTCAAACCCAATCTTAACCCTTCATTTACAACCGAAAGATGAAATGCCCCTGGTATAAATAGCTGCCACCAGCCCTCTTCTCTTTCAAGCCCTTGAAGGGAGAGTTTTTTCAGTAACAAAGAGTTCTTTTTAGTAACGAAGATTTTTTTATTCCCACTTTACCTAGCCAACATGCGTGAGATACTGCACATTCAAGGAGGGCAATGTGGGAACCAAATTGGATCGAAGTTTTGGGAAGTTGTTTGTGGTGAGCATGGAATTGATCCAACCGGTGGGTACATTGGAAATTCAGGGTTGCAGCTAGAAAGAATTAATGTATACTACAATGAGGCAAGTGGTGGCCGGTACGTGCCACGGGCCGTTCTGATGGATCTCGAACCTGGCACAATGGACAGTATCCGGACTGGCCCATATGGGCAGATTTTCAGGCCCGATAACTTCGTTTTCGGCCAGTCCGGTGCCGGAAACAATTGGGCTAAGGGTCATTACACCGAGGGAGCTGAGCTTATTGATTCAGTTCTTGATGTTGTTCGGAAGGAGGCTGAGAATTGTGACTGTCTACAAGGTACTTTATTAGGTTCCCCCCCCCCCCCCCAAAAAAAGTTATTCTAGATGATGCTACCCTTTGGTCAATGCATGTTAACCTTTTCACTATTTGCTCATATGGCAAATTTTCAGAATGTCAATTGACTATTTCACTAGTTTTAGATTATAGAAAGTGTTTTTTTTTCCTTGAGTTTTTTAGGATACAAATTTCGACACTTTTAATTTCTTAATGATGCAGGATTTCAAGTGTGTCATTCACTTGGAGGAGGAACAGGGTCCGGAATGGGGACTCTGCTTATTTCAAAGATAAGAGAAGAATACCCGGATCGAATGATGCTTACGTTTTCGGTCTTCCCATCTCCAAAGGTGTCTGACACTGTGGTAGAACCTTACAATGCTACTCTTTCGGTTCATCAGCTGGTGGAAAATGCCGATGAGTGCATGGTTCTCGACAATGAAGCCCTCTATGATATCTGCCTCAGGACCCTAAAGCTCACCACCCCAAGCTGTAAGTTAAATTATATATTGCCAGCCAGGTTCTGCCTCTTGTGTTTTAATTTAAACCAATGTTTTATTTTTGTGGAACTCCATCCTATAAGATGTCTTATTTATCGTTTCAGTCGGAGACTTGAACCATCTGATCTCTGCAACAATGAGTGGTGTAACCTGCTGCTTGCGGTTCCCGGGTCAGCTTAACTCCGACCTTAGGAAGTTAGCGGTGAACTTGATCCCTTTCCCAAGACTTCACTTTTTCATGGTGGGATTTGCTCCATTAACATCTAGAGGATCGCAGCAATACCGCGCCCTCACGGTTCCTGAGCTGACACAACAAATGTGGGATGCCAAGAACATGATGTGCGCGGCCGATCCGCGCCACGGTCGTTACCTTACCGCGTCAGCCTTGTTCAGAGGCAAAATGAGCACGAAAGAAGTCGATGAGCAGATTCTGAATGTGCAAAACAAAAACTCTTCCTATTTCGTCGAATGGATCCCAAACAATGTGAAATCCAGCGTTTGTGACATCCCTCCGAAAGGGCTTTCCATGGCTTCGACTTTCATCGGGAATTCGACTTCGATACAGGAGATGTTCAGGCGAGTTAGCGAGCAGTTCACTGCCATGTTTAGGAGGAAGGCCTTCTTGCATTGGTACACTGGGGAAGGCATGGATGAGATGGAGTTTACTGAAGCAGAAAGTAACATGAATGACCTTGTTGCAGAGTATCAGCAGTACCAGGATGCCACTGCCGACGACGACGACGTCGAGTACGAAGAAGACGATGATGGTGGCGCTGGGAATTGAAGATGCTCGGCAAACTTGCTTCTTTGTATGTTACGTGCAGCAATTAATCAGTATTGAAAAAAAAAATGTCCGAAATTTTATAATGCCATTGCCAATGGTGGATACCTGTGGTTTGAGTGTTTCCCTAAAGACTTTCCTCTCTTAATACATCATTAAGGAAGGTTTGTAACGTTCACTTTGTTAACCATTATTGGTTTAACTTTTATTACTTCTCTGCAGGGGAAGCCCCTTAATTTACGGCTTTATCCAATTCTTTGTTTTTACAAAAAATATATAAAAAAAAATATGAACATGACATAAATATATAAGTATATTAAAATCTGTGTAATATGAATTATCAATGTAATAAAATTTATATTAATATAAAATACTTTAAATATAATTATAACATAATAAAATATATAAATATAATACAAATATAAAAATTATCATAACTATTTTTTCTGATTATTGTATCTTCTTTTAATGTGCTTCCAGATGGCCGTTTTTTAAGTTCTCTAACTGTTAATTGCCATGTTTATTAAAGCCAAGAAAGCATACACAATTTATTACTTTTAAATTGACTTTTGGGTTTTGGTGAAACTTACATAATAATTAGGTTCTTTACTATTAGTTGAAGCTTTTAAAATTATTGATCTATCTCTTAAGTAAACATATTTGGTGAGGGAATCGAAGATTTTTGTCATTTTGTAGCATTTCTCTTTGATCCCAATTTTGTTTTTTGTTTTTTTGTCCAACTGAAAGAAGCCTTAATTTCACTATTAAAACAATTACAACTAGTCAAGTTCGTAACTGCATTGTCAAATCTTAGTTGCATGCTCTACTAGAGCCTATTGTGAATATGTGAGATTGCCATCTCATATGACCCTGGCTATTCCTTTATAGGACCTTGTGGAGGTGCTCGAAGCCCATATCCACTCCATATGAATTACCAAAGAAGATGGGAGTAATTATCTTTAACCAATCGTTCTTCTTTACTCGAGAGTTGCCACCCAATCAGTAGCTTTGTCAGCTGTTCTTTTTAATCCAACATACCTGAAACTCTTCAAACTAGTATTGTTGTTCACTTTGAATGCCCTATTAACAAAGGCTCAATTTCTCCAATTCCTCTTTCTTTCCTCTCATTTACCAAGTTTCCATACACACTAGCTTAGAATATGTTTGCATATATTAGTATTCTTCTTACCTTCATTGATGCTGCTGCTAAATCAAATCCCTTTCTTAAATGCCAGAGCTTTTGCTTCTTTATGCTCAGTTGCTTTTCATCACATGCGTTTATATTGATAATTTTTAACCAACCATGCATCCAAGGTTTGTAATTCGAGCTTTGTCGATTAATAGTTCGTTGCACCAGCTGTGACTTTAGAAAGCCTTTGACAATTTGTTCTTATTTGCATCCATGAGAATTATACTACAGTTTTAAATATAACTAGATGCAAGTAATTTATATTCACATTTAATCTCCTGCCATTTTTTGTTTAATACCCAACATAGTAGCACTGCGATTTATGTTAGAAAGTTACAGTACTCGTTCAGAAAAACCAAGTATTTGCCCCTTTTTTTGTTTTTTTGTCTATGCCTTTGAAACATGGATTGATATGTTCTTTCTATACCGTGAAATTAAACCTATTTATGGTTAGGTTTGGATCTAATGGCTTAAAAAATTTGAAATTCAAGTCCATATTCAAATTCAATTTCACCCAATCCAATGATAAGATTAACTATTTAAGATATATTAAAATATTAAAAAAAAATTTATATTAATATTTATATATTTATAATTATATTAAATAAAAAATTATTCTAATTAATAAACAATAATTTGGATCGACACTTAAATTTAGATCAAATCAAATGAATTGTTTAACTTTTGAATAAATTTAATTTAACAGATGAATTGATAATACGCTTCTAAGTATTCCTAATAGAATTGAAGAACTTTAAATTAATTGAATCTTTGGCTTTCCAAAATGTATGCTCTCTATAATACAATTTTTCATCTTGCTTATTATTATTATTATTTTTTTGCTTGAAGCAATATTTTTGCTCAGTATTAAAAGTAGAGAAAAAGCACTTTTTAACTTTGCTTAAAGCTTTCCGCTCAAAGGATTTTCCACTTTTTCACTTTGTATGTTAAAAACTTTAAGCAAAAATATTGCCAAGTTAATTCCTTTCACTTCGTATTAAAAGTAGAGAAAAAACAGTTCTTTTTCCTCTTTTTTTTTTTCTATTTCATCAAATTAAAACAGATAAGCATTTTAGCTTCTTTCTCTACCTTTATTTCATTTCCAAATTTCAGATGTTCTTTTGTGTTGGGTTTACTTTATGATTTGATTCTGTTTTATTAATGTTTCATTTGATT
>JBBYHM010000027.1:13851804-13861913 GCA_038381775.1 Adansonia rubrostipa | reverse complement strand
TTAACCTATATACACATAATATTTCTCTTTAGTATCTTATCATTATGATAGATTATATACAGAGAGAGCAATTTCTTATTTAATATATTTCAGTATGTTACATATTGAATATTTAAGATAATTTATTTTTTATAAAATAAAATTGATGGTAAATAAATCTATAAATAAAAATAATAATTATAAGTTATTCTTTAAATTATTATCAATTAATTCATTACTTACTTTAAGTAAAAATATTATTAAAATAAATTAAAAAAATTAAATGCATATAATCATGTGTTTTGCATATGACTTTAAAAATTAATTTATATATATAAAAGAAAGAGTTTGAAAAATCTTTTAAATTGATGAAAATAACCATTATTATTTACTAAATTTCTAAATTGTCATTTTTTTTTACTACTAATAAGATTTGTCCAATTTATAAATAAGAAAACTAATTTGATTAAAAGAGTTTTGTTAAGTAAATTTATTTGATAATAAATAAAAATAATTAAAGTTTCCATTGAATTACTTTATTTTCAAAGTTTTAATTTTTATTAACCTTAAAAATAAATAATTTATTTGATAAATAAAAAAGAGTTAAAACTTATTTAAATTTCTTTATCTTTGTACTTTTAATTTACCTTAAAAATAAATTCTATATTAATTTGATATAACTAATACATAAAACAAAACTTTATATGCTAATACAAATTTTGTATAATGGACATTGTATTAATTCTATTTATTTGTAAAACATACAATTATATGTTCAAAAATTAATAAAATAACAAAAATTTACCTGTGGCATTTGACAATTATAATAGCATATAAATATATATAAGTTTGACTGAGGTAGTATTAAGAATTAATTTGACATTAACTTAATAAGTAAAATCTTAAAAATTAAATAATATATTAACAAAAATTTTAAAATAAATTTAAAGAGAACTATGTATTCTTCTATAAAAAAATATCTATAAATCAATTTTTAAACATTATTTTTTATTCACATTTTATCTCGTCTACCCACGGAGGTGGGTGTATCATAATTAGTACATAATTAAATGATACTTTCTCATCTCATTACGGTGTCCTTTTAAAAATAATTTATTTTAAATTAGAACTTTATCAACGGAATCTGTGGGTGAAAAAAGTTTTCGAAAGGAAAAAAATACTATTTTTTTATTTTGTTCAACGAATAAATATTATTTTCACATAAAATAATGTAAACTATTAATAAAAGCTTTGATTAAATTTAATGTTATTAAATTAAATGATATTAATTTAATTAAAAAATCAAATAAAATTATTAAATTAAATATAAAAATTAAGGATTTTTTTATCATTTCACTTAAAATATTAATTAAATATTTTTGTACTTGGAAAATATTATTTATCAAAAAAAATAAATATCACCTTTTATTTTTACGTAAAAACTGCCTACTTTTAAAAAAGCTATCAATTTTTTAATTTGTTATTTATTTCAAAAAATTAGAAAGAAAATTCTCACTATAAAATTCTAATATTTAAAAAACAGATTGAGAAGCGGGGCAGGAGAAAGGCAAATGGAGACGTGACAAAGCCACGGAGGATTGTCTGGGAAACGGCCGACCCAAGGAAGACTGACGTTGCGTTGGTTGCTGCTGGTTTTTTATTTGGCAAAATTTAGTGCTTAATTTTTTTTTTTTTGAATTTTAAATATAATTTACATAAATTTTCAAACTAAGTTTAATATCATTGAATCAAATAGTATTAATTTAATTAAAAAATAATAAAAAAATAAATTTATAAAATTAATATAATATATTTATATATTTATATAAGTAATTTAATTTAAAAAATAAAAAATAATTTGTCTACTTTTTTTTTCATTTAAAAAAAAAGGTAGTTAAAGCAATTTCATCTTTTTTCAGTCACTTTGTACGTGTGCTGTGATCTAATGATAGTAGAATATCTCTCAATAATATAAATGTAGGTACTTTTGTGCCACCAACTTAATTTCATTTGGTATCTCCGATTACAAGTGCATCGTTATTATTTACAAAGAGAATAATTATTCAATACACGGTTAATAAAATATAAAATCTTTATAAATAAGATTAATGAAGAAATATATATCTTTTCAGATATATTTAAAGAAATAATAAAATAATAATTATCTTATACATCATAGTAAAAAAATAAACTACAAGTGAATTTTGTAGAACAACACGTGTCTAATTAAATATATTTTAAAAAATAAATAATAAATAAATAAAATATATGTCATCTTTTAATTTTATTTATGATTTTTTTAAATCATTGATATATAAAATGATTATTTATAAAAATATTAATAGGATATATGTCACCATGTTAACTTTAGCTCTAAACTTTTTACAGTTCACTAACAGTATATTAAATAATATTCTTTATTTTTTTTATTTTTTGTGGGAATTTCACGTGTCTTCTTCCATTCTTTATTAATTAATTAATCCGGCCACAAAATCTTGCTCCGATGATTAGTTGGGCCAACGCTCCGCTCCTCTTTTGCTTAATGCTACCACCTTAGAATCCACTACCTAATATCTCACATCGGATGTATTTTAAAATAATATATGTTTATAATAAATTTTTTATTTAATAAAATTATAATAATTTTGTAAAATAACGTATTTCTTAAATTAAAAGATCTATAATGCAATGGCTTTTTATAAGTCAACGAAATCATCAAACTTTATCTTCTCGTTTTGTGCTTTAATATATTCCATTTTCTGTGCCTTTCTAATCACTTTCGATTACTTTTCATTTTACGCAAGTAAGTTAAGAAAATATAATAATAAATTTGTCATTATATATTATCATCATATTTTTATGATTAAATTAACTTAATATTAAATTTTATTACTTTATTTTTATTTGATTGAATTTTATAATTAAAATTTTATTTTAATTAAATTTTACCACTCAAATTCAATTTTAAATGGTTTGAAGATAAAATATAACAAGAAATTTTTTTTCAAATATTTTATTTTAATAATTGAAAATAATACATTAATTAATGAAAATATAACAATTAAAGAAATTAACATTAAATATTTAGTTTATTAAAAAAATAAACTTATTTTTTTTCTTTTTCATTTTTAAGTCCTTTCATAAAATAAAATTTTTATATTAGTTTTTCAATTTTTAATACTCTTATAAATTAATTTGTTTTTATTAATTATTAAAATAAACTATTTTTTAATTTTATTTTCAAATCATTTGAAATCATTGTTCAAATGCAAAATTTAACCAAAAATCAAAATTAAATGATAAAATTCTATAAAAAAATCAAAAGAGCTACAAAATTCAATCAAATATAAATACAGTGAAAATTTTACCCGTAATCTCAAAATAAAATGATAATTACTAATAAATAAAATATAATAATAAATTTTAATATCAACGGTGATAATTTTTCCTTTAGCAAAATAAACAATGAGAAAAGGGTAAGACAAGCTTCCTTTATCAAAACTTGCGCAGGAATCAGGAAAAAGAATGCAACTTATTCAAAAACTTTTAACATTTTTTTTTTCTTTTGAACATATTTTGATGCAATTAAAGCCCATAAAAGTGTAAAATAAAAGGATAGAATAGATTTTATTAGCCAATTTTTGCGAGAGAATCGTGAAAAAAGCTGCTAATTAAGTCAATCAAAGATCCAAATTCAAATTAAATGTCTTGACAATTTAATTTCTTTTGAAATCTGTTTCAGCCAAGCATTTTACAAGGCTTTTAATAACTTTTATGCTAAATTTAAGCTAAAGTTGGCGTAAGGTTTGCCATTTGAAGGGCTGCCATCATGCACCTAATAAAGACGAAATTCCTTTATCTTATAAAGTGATACAAAAGTATGCTCGATCGATCAATCGAGGATAAACTTATTAATGGGTTGAATAATTTGTCTAGCTTGGCAGGTTTAGTCCGGTCAAGCTTGAACCAAGCTTATATTTTTATATTTTGGATCAGTTCGATCAGTGTTGAAATAGTATTTTTATATTAAAATAATATATTATTATTTAAATTTAATTATAAAATATATAAATATTAATAAAAATAATTTTTTAATCGGATAAACAATGAAACGGGCTTAAATGAGCAAACCAAGCTAGGCTAAAAAGGAGTTTGGATAAGAATTTCAAAATTTTTCGAGTTGAAGCTTAATGTGTGGACACTTTTAATTGAGGGGTAACTTGATAAATAAAAGCAAATTGAGGGACAAATAATTGAAGAGTAATTTTGGCAATAATTTTTTAATTAAGAGGCAATTGTAGTAAGAGGTTAATCGAGGTCAATTGAGACAAGGGGCAATTGTCACAAAGAAAGAAAGAAAGAAATGAAAGAGAGAGAGAAAAAAAAAAACAAAAGAAAAAAAAGAAAAAGATTTGAGTATTTATATATTTTTTTTATGTTGCAATCCTATTTAAGATTTATATATGTATAAGTTTTAACATATTAATAATTTATATTATATAAATAGTACACATGCATATATCACTGTCATGCTATTGTGTTTTTTTTATTATATTATGTTTTAGTTATTTTTTATGATGTGTTTGAAATTATCAGGCTCAATTGACATTACTTAAATAATGAATTTGTTGTCACATTCGTGTATTCATGTGGTAGTTATGTTATTTTTCACATTTAGTTATTTATTTATATTCTGTTTGTGTGTAATATTATTTAAATAACTCTTAATTTTTTATTATATCTCATAAAATAAGAGTTTCTTTACCTTAGAAAATAAGGTTAATTAATTTTTTGGTTTATATACTATTGAATAAAAAATATTATATTGATAAATTATCAATGAAAATTAAAGTATTGAATAATAATGTGAGATATGTTGACGTAAATAATTTTTTTTAAAAAAAATTTAGCCATTAAATCAAAATAAATTAAATTACATAATAAAAAATTATGTAAAATGATATTAAGATATGAGTTATTGTATGATAGTTGTTAGGCTTATATTTTATTAATCTTTTTTATCTCTTAATATGAAGATAAATAATAGAAATGAATATAATCAAAATGAATTAAATTTTTATATTTATCTTAATTTTTTTTTACCTATAATGTACATGCAATGAATTAAATTTATATATTTGTGTTATTTTATATTTATAACTTAAGGTTAATTGCTCACATGGTCTCCAAACTTTAGGAACAAAACAAGAGTTTTTATAAAATTAATTAGAATAATTATTTTATATTTTTTATCTTAATTACATTTTCATAAAATTAATTTAAATTATAATATAAATTATTTTTATTCATTTATAATAAAAAAAGAAAACAAATATAAAATTTGAAAAAAATAAAGGAACAAGAAAAAAATGGATCACTTCAACAATGACCACATTGATATGAAACTTTAAAATGTAGGATCAAAATGATATATTTTAAAGTTTACGGATCAATGTAAAATATACTTTAAAGTTCAAGAACCATAGGAGTAATTAAACCCAAGTCAAGATATTTTGCATAGCTTATTATAATAATTCAATTTTAATTTTAAATTTATTTTAATTTTTTATTTTATAATCGTATTCAATATATTATCAACAAAAATAAAATTAAAGCAATTCAAAAATTTAAACATTAGTAATTATTTAATTTCAGCCATCTAAATTCTAATTTTTAAGCCTCTGTATGATACTTCCACACTTTAAAAAGTTGAGATTGTATAATTTTTGTATACAATTAATTAAACGTATATGGTATAAATTTCATCTTATATTTTATTTTAATGCAAAGCATTACTACTTAAATTTACTATTTTTAGCAAAATAACAACCCCAAATTAAGTTAAACTCAGTACTCATTAGGTACAAAGTTAATTAAGTTGTTTTTATATAGCCTGATTGATGTGAAACTATTTAACTCCAAATAAACATGAGTAAATATATATTTACTTTAACATATAAAGGTAGCATTCACTTACATTGAGATAAAACAAAATTAATTTTGTACGTTTGTATAATTTTTATACGATTTATATTTGTTCTATTTATATAGATTATGCACGTTGAGTTTTAAGTAAATTAAAATTATTTAATTATTTTGTTCAATATACAAAATTTTTAACTGTTAAATATATACTGAGAAAAATAATATTTTCAATCGTTGTGATAGAGATATTGGATCTACTTAAAATTTTATATACATGACGAGTATAATTAAATTACTAAATCTAATAGTCAATTTTATTAAAATATTAAATATATAAAAAATTATAAAAATATATAAAACTAATTTAATTTTAAATGAATTCAAGTGAGTCATAAAAATCCACTTCGTAAATCTAATTGGTTAATTGACCTTATCTAATTGGTTAATCAGTCCATTGTCATGTTAAGTTCCTTTTTTACTATTGATTAATTTTGCTGATATATAAATATATTTTCACTAATAACCAATAAAATTTGGAAAATTTGTTAAACCTAAAGAGGAATAAAAGGGTTAATGAATGTGAATTTCGGAATTTGGAAGCCAACTCCCACTCTTTTGCCTTTTTTTTTTTTTTTTTGAGAAAAAGAAAAGAAAAGTATAAACCTAAAAAAGATGGATTAATGGCTTGGCACTTGGGAATTAGGAAGGAAAATTATTTAATTTTCTAACAATGGAGAATTAAATATCAACAGTGAGATTAGAGGATTGTCTCATACAATATAAAAATATTTTAAAAAATTATTAAATTAAGCTAATAAAGAAAAGTGTTACATACTTTTTTAAAAATACATAAACTTTGCAACAACTTAGACAAAGTCAATTATATGATTCTAACTTTTCAAAATACCTGTTAATTTTTATTTTCTTTTTTTTAAAGAATATTTTAAAGAAGTGTACATAGTAATTTTCAAAAAAAAAAAATACATGACAACATTTTAATTTCACTTGTGAAATTTAACATTAAATTTGGTTTGTAATGGAATAGAGGAGAATAATATAGTTATTTAGTGAGAATGAAATAGAAGAAGAATAGATATTATATAATTTAGTTCACTGAATGTAATAGTAGTGGAATAATATTAGAGAGTTTGATTAATTAAATGACATCAAGAAATATATAAGAGATAAATATAAAAAGATTATTTGACCTCTGAATTAAATAAATAATATTTATATATAATATTAAAAAATACCTTATATAATATTCCTAACATATTAAAATATTTAATTAAAAAATGTTTAGCAATAAATTACAAAATTAAAAAATAATAAAATTATTTCATTAAAATTTTCAATAAAAATTAATATCTAAAAATATTTTAAAAAAGTATATTTAAAAATAATATTTAGAATTCATGAAAGTTGTGCTAGTTTCCATAATAGTCATCATTTTTTAATTTAATTTTTTGATGAAATATGCTGAGATGATGCTTTAGAAATTTGTTCTTTCTTCTAGTTTTTGAGTAGGACAAGACTTGGGCTGGAAAATTACATTTTCAAAGTCATTGAAATTTGAGAACTTGAAATTAAAAATATTGTAAGAGATGGGAGCTAAAAATTCTCCCACATTATATCTCAAAATTTTGTTCAAATAAATTTTGAATCTGAAAATAAAAAAGAATAGAAACTTATAAAGAATGTGAAGTACTAAATTAAAAAAAAACATTTGGAATAATAAATAAATTAACCACTCTACTTTTACGAGTGATCTAAATTTATTATTAATATTTTAATTACTACAGTTTTATCGTAATATTTTTTACGATTAAATAAAAATCATGAAAACGGCATGATTTGTAACAAAAAAAATCGTGAAGCTATAATCTAAATTTTCTTTATTTATTTTCTTCTTTATTTTCTTTTATTATCTTATCTTCATCATTGCAATTTTTATGTTTTTTTTGCTTCTTCTCCTTCCTAGAATTTTTAGTTAAGATGGAATTTTTTTGACTTTTACGTAAGTGTCTTCATCCATTGAGATTAATCTTGATTGGGGATACGTGACTGCTATTTTTTAGGAATAAATTTACATAAATTCGAATCTTATTTTTTTTCGTAAATTTGAATATACTTTATCATTCATATTATACTTTTTTGAGTTAAAATGAAATATTTTTATTGCCCATGTTACTTTACCATCTCAGACCTGAAAGGAAATGAAGAGTACCTGGACATTATCGAACTTGGCAAATATATATGAATCAATCGATCTATTTATTATAATATATATATATATGTATATATGTTTAAGGACAGGATACAAAATGATATCGAAACCTTAAAGGTAGTACTGTTCTATAAATAATCTGAATATTATTATTTATACAAATAGCTTATTAATTATAGCTAACAATTAAATTGACGAATTATAAAAAAACCAAAGGAGTAAACATCAAATTATAGCGAGTATGCATTCTCCTTAATTCTTATATTTTTTTCGTAGAAAAATCATAGTTTAAAAATAAATAAAATTATTACTAAAATTTGAATTTATATTGACTGAATATTATCTTTTAGTGATGAATATTTCCTAAAACTATGATAAATACGTAAATCCATCGGATTATACATTGGATTCTTCATTCTCATATGATTAAAACACTGATCTCTAATGGACAATTTAAGCGTAAGTCTAAATGTATTATGAAAGCATGGAATTACATTGACACCAATAAATTAATGGAAAGGGATGAAGGCTTGAATTGAAACCTCTTCTAGTCTTCTTCAATTCCAATGTTAACGAATGTGTGGACATCATCACATATAACGACGGATTTTCTTTTCTTTTCTTTTTGAGCATTCATGAGAAGGGATAAATTCTTGGAATACAATGATGACAACTTAAAGTTATAATTAACTAGAAAAAAAAAAGAGCATTTTTCCCTATACTTTGATTACGATTTTACTGGGGATTAAATAATAAAAGAAAAAGACATTTGGAAAGGAAAATTAATGATGCATTCATGAGTAGCGGTCTTCGATTTCTTTGACTTTTCAAAATTTGGAGTGGGGTTTTAATTTCTTGGCATCATCTTTGGACCCCCAAATGGGAGGCTTTCGGATTTGTTTCTTGATACGTTAGCCGCTTCCTATCCCCAATAAAATGTAGTAGACAAGCGTTATAGGCAACGCTATTAGCATCCCAAAAATTACACTGCAATTCCAAGCGAGAGAATAAGTAAAAGGAGTTAGGATTTAAAAAAAAAAAAAAAGAGATTAAAATATTAAAAAAAGTCACTAAAATATTTTATTTTTTTAAGTAAGTTCATAATTTTATTATATCCAAATAAATCTTTGTTTAAAAATAAAAGTCAAATGCTAGTTTATGAGTGCAAATTAAATATAAAAAAGCTAATTTTAGAGCAAATTAAAAATTAAAAATTTATTTGGATGTAATAAAAATATAAAAATTTACTTAAATAGAATGATAAAGTTAATTTTTTTTTGTTAGTTTAGTTAAAAATAAAATAACTTGACATATATTTAAAGGCTCACGCTGTGCTGAGAATATCAGGGTGCACGCTGTATTCCTTAGCAAAGACAAAGGGGACGATTCCTTGAGGGAGAGCTGCCTGTTTTTTTGTTTGGAAATCAAAATACATGCACCGCAAATATATACATATATATTAGAAACACACATATATGCAATGTTTAAGTGAGTGACCTGGACAATGGCAACGTGTAAGAGAACGCCCCGAAGACCAACAGCAATGGAAGCGGCTGCCATGACAGCTGGACCTGTAAGGAATCTCACAGCCATTGCAAAAGCTGCAACGGAATTTCCACACGCTATGATCCTTGGTTGCAATGCCATGAACAGACCTGTCATTTTACATCAAACCATGCATGCTGCCCCCCATTAACACTCTTGTCAGAAACAACAACATCATTTTTTTTTTCTGAGGTTTTGCACTTTCTTTCTGAAAGCGGAAGACCTTTCATCATCACTTCCACCGCTAAACCCGTCACCCCATCATCATTATATCAAAGCCTAGACAAAAACTCGGCAGAAAGTAGAAGACATGTACTGATATTGAAAGACAGAAAAAAAATCCTAACACAACAAATTGTCATGACCATACTGTTTTGCTTACTTTGTTTGCCAGTTTTCTTGCTTTATTACAACATTTATTAAAGATAAAGTG
>JBBYHM010000027.1:13744941-13849439 GCA_038381775.1 Adansonia rubrostipa | reverse complement strand
ACAGCACAAGCTTTATCATTACCTAAATAGATGAAACCAAAATTACCTGAGCTATATGAATCGAACCAGTCCTTGTTAGGAGTCATGTGAAACAAACACCCTGTATTTAGAATCCATGAATCTGTGAGTTGACATGAAGGGACTGACAGCAAATCCCCATCACTGCCATCTGAATCATCATTCTGCACCACATTAGCAGATTTTGATGAATCGCCATTCTTTTTATCATTTTGCTTCTTCTTAATTGGACAGTCCCTTCTAACATGCCCCATTTGGTAGCACTTATAACATCGAACATTCTTTCTGCCCTTGGATTTGGACCTGGAGTTCTTTTTACTTACAGTATCTTTATTCTGCTTTCTTCCACATTCCTGGTTCCCTTTCACATACAGCGCTTCGTTTTGGGTGCTATCAGCGAAATTCTGCTTGCGTTGGTTATGGGCTAACAGTGCTGCAGTAATCTCTTTCACTCTGATTATATCCTTTCCCCATGTGAGTGTAGTAACCAAGTGTTCGTACGAAGGAGGTAATGAACACAGCAAAATCATAGCCTTGTCTTCTTCTTCAATCTTAACTGCAATTCTCAACAGATCACTAATAATGTGATTGAAGAAATTGATGTGTTGTGCCAGACCTGTACCCTCCTGCATCTTTAGGCCATATAATTTTTGCTTCAGATACAATTTATTTGTCAGGGACTTTGACATATACCGACTCTTTAATTTCTTCCAAACCTCTACTAGGGACGTGAGATCTATAACGTGGTACAAAAAATCATCTGACAGACATAGCCGAATCATTCCCGCTGCTCGCGCCTACAATTTTTCCCATTCAAAATATTTCACAGTCTGCAGTTTATTTTCATTCAGTGCTTTCAACATCCTTCGCTGTGCCGACAAGTCTTTCACTTTTCATTGCCATAATCCGAAATTGCCTGTTCCGTCAAATTTTCCCACATCAAATTTTGTGACAGAGTTCATCATCTTAACCCAACTCCAATGCCAGTTGTTGAATCTAATAACCAAGGAATCACGAAACACAAAGAAAATAGAAGAGAAAAACAACATAGAGATTTAACGAGGTTTGGCAATGTGCTTACATCCTCGAGAACGGTGACTGATGTTTTTATTCATAACTTAATTTAGGGTTACATCAACCATATATTTATACTAACCCTGCACAGTATAATTTTACAAAATTACCTATGTACTGCACCCCAACCTATCTATCCGTGGGCCCTATAAAAGGCAGATACCGTCGCTCTGTTCCAGCATCAGCCCACTTACCTCTGTATATAAAATTATATGAGCCATATACAACATTATCCTTCACAGAGGAAGATAATAAGGCTATTGAGTCAATGGAAAGATCAATCTAGAAGCAGGTGAAGGGAAGAAGTTATGGCTGGTTCGAAAACTATAAAACAAAAAACCCTTTTATAGTGAAGTTATCATGATGACCCTCACATCAATTTGGTGTTTGGCAAAAGGATGAATATTATAATGCTAGAAAAGAATCTGATCCTTTTTAATTCTTGACTAAAGAATATAAGCTTCAGGTTATGGATGGCAGTCGATGGAATTTTGACAAACACTTATCGTTATTGAAGAGTTTATAAGGTGAAACTTAAGGCAAAAGATTGTGCTTGATAAAGCAATTTTAATAACAAAATCACTTTAAAGGACATTTTGGTCCCATTAACCATGTTCAAGTCTAGTTTCATACGTGTAGTCGAAATTGAGTCTTAGGATAAATTTTATTATTTGTTATAAAATTGAAAATTTTTTAAATTAAGGTAATGTCTCTGATGTTAAAATAGTACGTAAAATTTCTCTCAGTATATTAGAGAGGTTCTACGAATTATTTTAATAATGAGATATCCTTTTCAAAATAAAAATCGAGATTTTTTTCAAATTTTATGAAAATAAAACCTTTTCTATTCCTCCAACTCTCCAGTAAGGTACAAAACATATTTTTATTTTTGAAACCTTTTGTATTCTTATTGCTCTCCAGCATAGTACAAAAGAGAATGATAAAAACCTTTATGCTTTTTTGGTTCTCCGAAAGTGTGTAAAAGATGTTTTAATTTTCAAAAATATTAAAAATCCGATTTTCATATACGAAATAATAAATTTATTTTATGAAAATTTTGACATGTGTAAATAATAGTTAAATACCAAATATTGAAATCAAATAAAAGTCAAAATTTAAATTAGCACATAGTTGATAAGGTATCGATTGTTAGGCATTATGAGAGGGATTGATAATTACTTGTGATTGTAATCGACTCTCGGTCTCTTTTATATGATCTCTGGTATAACCATGGACCTTGGAGTTTGTTATTAAGAGTTTTGTAACCCTTAAAATACAAATTTTGATAGGTGACCAAGCTAACCTAGCCGAATAGATTGGTGGCGACTCCAAAGTAAATGGTCATTGTGTAACGACTATTTAGAGTTAAGTCGAGTGAGTAATTCATTTCAACAATTTAGTCTCCAGACACAAAAAAGGAAAAATATTATTAATAATGATATGAGCCTCTAAAAATAAAATAAGAATGATATATATTTATATAGGAGCAAAGGGTACACTCATCTTTTTAAATTGGGTTGAATAAGATTCGTATCCGAGTCATGTTGCGACACTCATGCCGACAAATATAAACACTACTCTGACACTCATGGTTAGGACCACTGGAAACTTTTCATCGGTAAATGCCTAGACAATGATCAATTGATGATCAATGAACTATCGACAATACTAACGAAGTCATTTTTATAAACTTTTACTTACACTTATAAACGTAAGTAAAAATTAATTTTCTTATAGCGACAGCTTATCTCTTTTTAAATATAGACTAAGGGTAAGTTGGTGCATTATATTACAAAACAATAAGCCTATACTACAAGGTTTGGCTGACAATTGGCTGGATAAGAAAGTCACTATTCTGGATTGAAAGCTTTATGATGGGGAAGCTTGGCTTGGATTGAAGTGCCGAAGTTAGGGTTTAATTAGCAAGCCCCTCTAGATTACCTCGTGAAACCAGAAATAACCATTCTGATTTTCACCTATTTATTTTATCGTATGTGATGCATACTTGGCTGATGTGGATGTCAGGACGTGGTTACTATTATTATACCCTTATTCAATTGGACGCTATTGATATATATAAACTATGTTGGGCAATGAAGGAATGGTAGCTTCTTCATGCTAATAAAATAGTCTACTGCAAGTACATATATATTTACATGTCCTTGATTCTTTTCTTTTTAATTTTTTAAAGTACGCAACTTTTTAGAAGACATGATCATTTTATGTGGTCACTACTTTTACACGTGACAAGCCATGTCATAATCATGTTATTCAATAATGATTGCATTATCAAAATAAAAATAAATTATTAAAAAAATTTGATAACTAAAACTCAAGTTTCATAGCTGAATAACCAAAATTAAAAAAAATAAAAATAAAAAAGAGAACACTGTTAGGTGATCAATCCTGTAATTTACCCGAGATTTTAACATACACAGCAGAGACATTGGCTGCATAAATAGTGGCTACACAGATGCTAAGGTGGAAAAGATAATGACTTTTTAAGATTTTTGTGTAAAATAAAAATTTAATTAAGTAAAAATAATTTAAGAGTTTAATTGACTTGAGTATAAAAATGAACACATCTATGAAATTCGGAAAAGTAGAAATTTTTTTATAAATATTTTAGCATATTACGATTTGCTTGGCATAAGGTAATATTGGGTAAACTAAGACAAAATTAATTAATGCAGTCAATTTCAGCTCAAACCAGCCGTGTGTTTTGAATGAATTACTTTTTTAACGAAAGGTGCTACTTATACTTTTTCAGAAATATTTGTTAAAAACACATCCTTAGAATGTTGAGATGGTTAAAATACCAGGATCCATTAATGGTAAGGCAGACTCCTCAGCCAAAGCTGGTGTGGACAGGAATGAAAATCTTACTGCTTGTTGGTGATTTAAGGACTCTATATTTTTTCTTGCTGTTGACTTGTTTTGATATGTTTCTATTTTTTGATCTGGGTGCTGTTGTGTTAGGTTCTGTATATCGTGGCTCAGTTGGGGATTTCACTGTTAACTTTTGTAATATTGTCTTATCAATCAAATATGGCTTAGCCAAGGAAAAAACACATCATTAGAATTAAAAAAATTATATTTTATAAAATTAGAATTATGTAATGAGTTTTTTTAATTTGTTGTCAAATTAATATATTCAAAAAATGACTTCAAGAAGTGTATGAAATAATATTATGTTATGTATTTGTACTCACCGCATTGTCACGAAGATGATTCTTGGGAGAAAGTTTTTCATTATAACTTTAAAAACGATTTAGAGCAACGTCGAATTTGAAAAATCGAATTGAAATTGGATGTCGGTTGGATTTTTCTTGTTTATGGATGCTGATACGGATTCAAGCAAAGAAGAAAATGGTGCGGATTAATTTGATTCACTCAATGATCACTGTTTTAATTATTTTTGCTCTTTTTTTCTTTTTTTTTTTGGTTTTCTAGTTTCTGCAACAGCAATGGATAGGAAGCTTGACCTAACCCATTCAATATTATATGCTAGAGTTTAATGCGGTCTGAATTTCTGCCAAACTCATTGGCACAACAATGTACTGGCAAATTGCATAATGTTAGGTGACAATTTTATTGGGTTGTCGTGTCCCATACTATTTAACAGACAATTTTCTTGAAGCTTCCATGTTTATTTTTTATCAATGCACTACAATATATACAATATATATATATATATAATGATGTTTAACAACTGAAAAACTTTGTTTCAAAAAACCCACTTTATCATTATTTAAAAAAAAAATTATGACTTTTTTTCATTGCTATTATCTCCGTTGATAAAGAATTAAAGTAATGCAATAAATTCTAAATTGATATTTCTAAGAGTCTATTTGCTTGTAGTGAAGCAGCTTAAACCTGGAGGAGCAGATTCAATTTTTGTCAAGAACATTGTTTCTCGATTGAAATTCTCTTCTCCTATTGATTCACATGTAAACGGAATCTTGCCAAAGATTTTCTTGAGTATTGGAAAATTAGTCAAATATTGGACAAACCCTGCTTCTTGGAGTAAAGCCCTTTTGAGTCAGGTTATGGTTTATTTCTTTTGCTTTGTCGGACAGACGCAAGTTTTTTCTATTTTATTGACCAAGTTTCATAAACACTTTTTTTGTCATTTGATATTTAACCCTGCAATAGAATAAAGAGTATTAATATTCCTGCCAGGCGAAATCCAATTATCACTAGCATGTGAACAGACAAGAATTAGGGTGAAATAAATTAACTTGGGTTTGTTACCATAATTATTTACGTACTATATATATATTTGTTAAAGTTAAGCTTTTATTTGGATTTTTATATGTAAATGTACGAATTAAGATTTCCCATCAACCCTTTGGACAAAAAAGACAGATTTCCAATCAACCTCTATATGTAGATTAACTTGTAATCGTTGTATTTACAAACAAAATGAACCATTAAAGATCGATTTAATCCTAAAATTATCCAATAATTTTTTATAAAATTATATCGGACAAATTGGTAGACACCAAACTGTAAAATCAAATAATATTACTTTTAAATTTAATTGGCGCTCTCAAAACCACCCTTTCACTGTTGCTGAAGGCCACTCTACCCGTCTCCCTGAACGTTTCATGGTCTATAGTACCGGAGCAATAGCTTTTTATTTCTTTATTGTGGATTTCAAGGGACATACTTTTTATTTTAGTAAGTCCAAAATCAAAAAGAATCGAAGATACTCTTAGGAGATTTAGTCCTTTTTTTATTTTATTGCAATAGGCAGATAGAGATATTAAGTAATTTTAAAAGAATGGTACACAAAGCACAAAAGACATAGCATTTAGTGAAAAGGAAAGGTCTCGTGAAAATATATATATATATATATATATTTATATATTTGATGCTAGTTTATAAATCTATAGATTAACAATAAACTTCGTTATATCACATATAAAAAATATAATTTTTTATATTTATTAATAAAATATTATTATATAATTTATTTATTTATCAATTATATATAAATTTATACATTAATAATATATCAAATATATATTTTACATCAAAATATAAATTAACGGTGTAACTAAAAAAAATAAGTGAGACGAAGAAAAGAGAGAGAAAAATTGAAGAAACTTTGGATGTGACTATTGTCTCCCAATATTCCAAAGGGGTCGACATCATATATATCAAAGTCCATCTTGTATTTGGAGGGTCCCTTCTTGCACTTTCTTTTATACCTACACTCTTCATCCTAGATTTATAACATCATCTTCATCAGCACAATTTTCAAGTGTAATTGGTAAGGTGAAAAAGTGAAGATATGAATAAGGGAAAGTGAAAAAGTAAAAAGGAAAATTAAATGTGCTTCGTAGAAAAAAAAAGTAAGAGAAAAGAAAATAAAAAAAATTATTATTTTTCTCGTCTACTTACAAAAGTAAATCACTTCATATTAGAAAGAAAATATAAAAAAATGAGATTAATGTAAGTTAAATGTATATATTTACAAGATAATTTATTATTTTTTAAAGATTATTTTTTCATCTCAATTTTCAATAGGTATAATAGTAAAATAATTACTTTTCATTTTCTTTCATCTCCTTTTTAATCATATACACCAAGCAATGGGTGAAAAGAAAATAATATTTTTTTTACTTTTTCATTTTTTCTATCAAACACACCAATCAAAAGAAAAAAAATATATTTTTTCTATCTTTCAACTTTTTCTCTTTCAATTTTTCCTCTTTCCAATTATTTTTACCCTATTAAGTAAAGCCTTAATGTTATCAAAACCTCTAATATAGCTTCTATGTCAAGATGAAAATTTTATTGCCAACTTACACATTTCTCCATTATCACCTCTCCATTCCATGAAACGAATTGAAGGATAGACATAGTCTAGCTTGATGATATATATTAGATTTGATAATTTATGTATTATATATATATATATATCACGTATTATTTATATAAATATAAACACAACATATGCATTATTCATGTATCAAAGCCTTAAATATGAATAATGATATCTATATTAAACATATATGTTTAAATATATATCATTTTTGTTTAATAATTAAATTATTTGTGTTTGCTAAATATTGTATTCGTATTATATTTTTATAATATATTAAAAATTATAAGTCTAATATTTGTAATTGTGTATCTATCTATGTATATAATCACTCAAGTTTAACATGTAATAAGATTAACGTGGAGTAACATTAGGTAGTTTTATTAAAAGATACATTTTAAAAGTTTTAGCTATTAATTTTTAATATTAAAACTTTAAAAATTAATGGAATGCTAATAAATACTAATTTTCCATTACTTAAACAAAAACTCAAATGAAAAATCAAGATTGGGCTCTCCGTGGTTTTAAATTTTTTTTTTTTTAATGTTCAATACCTTCATTTTAGATCGTCATTCATACATTGAAAAAAGCATGGAATTTTCTTTTATTCAGCCCAATTTCAAAATATGAGAAGATTCCAAGTTCTCGTTTCACCAATCAAATGAGGTAAAAGAAAGAAAGCGAGAATTGAAATCTCATTAGCAAATCTAATGGAACATTCACCTATAAACATTTTGTATGACCATCATGATCATATATATCGACGACTTTTTTTTCCCCTTTTTTCTTGCGGCTTTCATGAGAGAGCATAAATTCTTGGAATGAAATGACAACTCGAAATTATAATTGACTAGAAAAAAAGACATTTTTTTTCTTAAAAATTGACTACAAATAAGATTTTACAAATTTCACTAGGAAAAAAAAAAGACATTTGATAAGGAAGATTAATCATTGATGAGTAGCGGGCCTCGATTTCTTCTTCCCTTGAATTTCAATGAAGGGTTTTAACTTCTTCGCATCGCTGACCCTAAAATGGCTTTAATTTGAACTGATGCCATAAATTCTTGATACGGCAATCCACTTCATATCCCCAATAAAATGTAGTACACAAGCGTTATGGGCAATGCTATTAGCATCCCAAAAATAACACTGTAATTCAAAAAGAGAGAAGGATATATACATGATAGAATAAGTAAAAAGAACAACAAATTTAAGAAAAGGAAAAAAAATTTTGATAAAAGATATGTAAAGACTCACGCTGTGCTGAGAATGTCAGGGTGTACGTTGTATTCTTTAGCAAAGACAAAGGGGACAATTCCTTGTGGAAGAGCTGCCTGTTTTTATTTTATTATTATTATTTTTTTGGAAACCCAAATACATGCAAAGCAAAAAGGACATGTTAGAATTTACATATATGGGTGTTTGCTGTTAATTTTATAACCCTAAATAAACAATCCATATGCTTGATCAATGAAATTTTCAAAAACTATTGTTGTTTTCTTTCTTTTGTCATTACCATGTCTAATTCAAATTTCTGATTATCTGCATAAACTTATTCATTTGGGATTTTGCTTTACCCAGCCCTACATCTTTCATGTCCTGAAAGGTTCAACTTGCTTGCATAAATCACATCGTCTGCTTGGTTATGTGAAATATTTAACAAAGAATATATATATATATATATATATAAATGAGACCTGACAAAGAACTAATAAAATATAATATAATATAATAATTAATTATTATATTAAATATAATAATATTATTATAAATAATATATTAATTAATTAAAACACTTAATAACAGAAGCCTATAAACAAAGGGAAAGCTGTAGTAAGTTTTGGAGTTTATGTCGTTAAAGTTGGAAGAGAGATTGGACAAAAAGAAAAGCAGAAGAAAGAGGGAAAAAAAAGAAACAGTGAGGCAAAAGAGAGAAAAAAAAATAAGGCAAAGGCAAATAACCTGGACAATGGCAACGTGTAAGAGAACGCCCCGAAGGCCAACAGCAATGGAAGCGGCTGCCATGACAGCTGGACCTGTAAGGAATCTCACAGCCATAGCAAAAGCTGCAACGGAATTTCCACATGCTATGATCCTTGGTTGCAAAGCCATGAAGAGACCTGCATATATATGTCATCACATCAAGTCAAAAGCAATGCCCATTAGCCTCTCCAATTCTCACTTGTCAGAAACGACCACATTGGTTGCTCCTTTTTTTCCTGAATGAGGATGACCTTTCATCATCACTTCCACCCCCACATCATAATTTATATCAAACCCAGGACAAAAACCAGGCAAAAAGTGGAAGATTTGTACAGAGTGAAAGATAAAGCAAACCCCCAACACATTATCATGTCCACACTGTTCTGCTTACTTTTACTTACCAAGTTTGCTTTCTTTATTACAACATTTAATAATGATAAAGTGCGAGAGAATCGGAAAGATTTTATCACGCTACTAGTAAAGAAAAAAGATGAGGGAGAATTTCTTTTAATGGAGAGTATTGTTTGTAAGGAAAAAAGGTGTCATTTACTGACCAAGACTGAACATGGCCATGCCGAGGCCTGCATCTGACAGAATGGAAATGGACTTTGCGATGATGGCAGGCATTTGTACATTCCACCTTCAGGAAACCAAGCAAAACAAGCTATCAGAAATGATGAGAACCCTGAACCCAGATACCAAAACGTACAGATTATATATATATAGATAAAGAAAGAAAAAAAATAATAAACAAAGATTCTTCAGGGATTTCGTCTGAGCAGAAACAGACAGGATGGTTGATACTGTGTACCTGAATGAGACTAAAGACCAAATGAGTCCTATTAAGCTTGAATATGTGTTGGGATTTCTGATAAGCTTTCTCCAAACCATGATCAGTATAAGCCTTGTCATGACACTTCTTGGAGGCATAGTTTTGGGCTTGCCATCGCCCACATTGTCAGCTTCGTGGTTGTTCATTTCTCTATCCGATCTTCGGTTCCCAAAGCTGAAGTCTTCTCTCTCCATGTACTCCTCATGATTCTCTCTATTGCCTTCCACTAGAACAAAACAAAGTCGCTTCAAATTAAGGAACCATTAATCTAAAAATCGTATCTAGAATTGAAGAAAACAAAACTAACAAAACAAGATTACAAAGCTTGTGTAATTAATCTCTTAATATCATTTTTTGCGAAGGTTTACGGAAAGACAATAGAAAAGTCAAAAAAAGAGACTAAGTGCTCACAAGCTATACCTATACCTTTCCCTGGAGAGACAGCCAACCTAACTTCTTTCTGGTCAGTTGCTCCATATTCATGGCCGCCAAAGACGTCGGATACAGGAGAAGCACTCGAACTCCAAACAAACATATGTAGATCCTTACCACCATCTTCAGGCTTTTGCTGAGCCTGACCATTAGGCTTCTTCGCATTAGCATTAGCAGTAACACCTTTAGAAGCGGTCGGTGAAAAAATACCCGGATTAGGAGCCGGATAATGGGCTAAACCAGCTGGCCCGTGGTAGTGGAACCTTGGCTTACCAGTAGCTGCACCATCTTCCTCATAATTAGATGGCCTCGGAGTTGGTCCGCGCGAGGCAGACAAACCGTAAACCTCTGCAGCACCAAAATTTGAATTGCGTCCTCCAGCCATCATGGAGTAGAAATCGGTGTGATTAAAGCTTGAGCCCCTTGGTGTCGGGTTTCTTGATGATTGCAAAGAGTATATCTCAGCATTGGTTAGATTTGAAGGGCGTGGAGTTGTTGAAGATAAACCCTGAGACCTTCTTGAGAAAATATCTGATCTTGAGGCATTGGATTTTCTGACTGTAACATGGAGCTTACCATCTTCTTTAATCTCAGCCTCAGTTTCTAGAGGTTGTCGACCATCAAGAGACATGATATCTGAATCGACATGGATTGAAACAATAGAGCCAGCAGTGTCTGGGAATTGCTCAGAGATGAGCATTTTGGCACCTCTATATTCAAACATGAAAAGCATCAAAGTGTACCAAATAATGCATTGAAGGACGACTATTTGCACCATTAAGCTTCCTGAAAAGTCACCGTACATTCCTTTAAGCAAAGGGATGCCCATGACCAAAGTGTTTGGAAGAGTAGAGAGTGAAAAAAGCGTGATGGTCCATTCCAAGCAACCCCTTTTGCTCACCTTGGTCCAAACTGCTAGCACTGCAAGAACTATAACTTTTTGCAAAGTATCAGCAGCTATGAAGCGAAAGTTCATAGCATAGGGGTCGTTAGAGGCGATGAAGTGGAAAGAGAGAAGAGGGACGGCAAAGAGGGCAACAAAGCGATTGATGCCTGAGCACTGATCAGGAGTGAAGATCTTCCACCATTTCACTGAGCCATAAGCTAAAATCATGGCCACGTAAAGTGGTACCATTGCAGTCATGACATGGTAGAAGTCTGTTAACGTGATCATCTTTGGAAAGCTACAAGCTGAACTGAATTACCCGGACCAAAGAAAACCTCCAAAATCAGAACTGCGAAGAAGAAAGAGAGATCGAAGCCTGATTGAGAAGGGAAGAAACAGAAGAAGAGAAAGGAGGAGAAGGAGACAGCCTTGGTGGAAGTGATGATGAGGGAGGCCAAACAAGAGCATGTGTTTTTGGGGTTATGGGGAAAGTGGGTAATAAGCGTAGAGAATAGAGGAATTTTTTTAACACTATACAGCTTTTTGAGAGTTGCGAGCAAGCTTGCACCCGCAGTCCCCAAAGCCCAAAGCACAGGGTTTTGCTTTTTTATGCTAGCCTTTGGAATTTTGCCTTCTGTTTTTTGAGTTGCGTTTGGATTTGATAAATCTTGGTAAGTTGGTATTTGTTTTTGTGGCTCTATCTTCAATGGACTAATGCTCAAAGTTCAATGGGAAAGAAAAAAAAAAAAAAAAAGCATTTTGGTTGGGAGGGAGGGTGGGTGGGTGTGGGTGTTGGCGTGTCTCCGAGCATTTGTTTGGGATGATACACTTTTTTTTTAACCATTAAAAGAGCCCCTCAAGGCCTTTCCTCTTTCTTCTTGGATTCTCTTTTGTGGTCATGGATTCTAGATGGCTCATGGCTGTGCCTACCTTTTTTATTCTTTCACTTTTACTCCCCTCCTCTTAAATTCGATTCAATGTAGCTATTTAACTTTTATAAAGTTACAAAGAAAATAAATTCTCTTTGTTTTTTAATGAACATTTTGATCGAGAATAAACTTATCAATGCATCCATCTAATATTCAACTTAATTAATTAATTTAATTATTTTTAAAAAAATATGTAATAAATTTAAATTTTAAATTTTAATACCTATAATTCTTATTTCTATTTGCATATTGCAACCACATTTATTAAAAAAATTAAGAGTGCATCACTAATATTGCTAAATGTGCTATTGACTATAAAAAAAGAACTTCTAAAGGGGTTATAAAAATCTTTGAATTTAGTGCAATTTTAATTTTTTTAAAATTTTTTATAAAATTTGTATACAATAATTTAACATCAAAAAAATAAAATTTGATAGAAAATAAAATTTTAAATATAAAAATAAACGATAAATGTTCAAAAATATAAAGAAGACATAATCTCCATTAATGAAAAAAGTGAATAAACAAAATGAGACAGGATACTACTCTTTCCAACTCATATTCTTTGTCAACCTTTGAATTTTTGCTAGATTTATGAAAAAAAAGCTTTGATTTTAGCATATTTTATATTAAATTTTTTATGGAATTGATGTTCCATAATTTTTAATATCAAAAAAATAAAAATACATAAAAATAAATTTAAATATAAGAAGTAACAACATTAAGTATTTAAAGAGCAAAGTTTGAGCCTTTAAAAAAGGAGTAAACAAGCAAACAGTACTATTTTTATGCCCTTTTACAAATTATATTTTGTAGTATTCTTGTAGCAAGATATTTTGGGAGTAATAAATTCCTGCTTATATCTCCCAAATTGGTGGTGAACTTAAATCATTTTGGGGAGAAGTGAAGGACTCCACGCGCTCAAATATGCGGCGCTAAAATTGGAGCGGTGTAGGACAAGAATATAAGGCGAAGAGTATTCCCTTCACGTGGACCCTAATTTGTCCCATCCCTAGCATCTTTCTTCCCATTCCCAATCCCTTCAACTCAATTTTTACTTTGTTTTATTATTTTTATTATTTTGTTCACAAAATTAAGGTGCATTAAATCGAATTTGTCGCTACCCATTGGTATTAACCTTATCAATTAGAGTTGTTGATAAGTTATATTATATTAAATTTAGATTGACTTAAATATAATAATAAAATTATATAAATTTATTTAAATTTAATTTTATTTAAAGTATAATTTTATATTTTATCTAAACTCGATTATATTTATAAATGAATAGCTCAAATTTATTTGAACCAGTTTCAAATTAATTTTTTCTAAAAAAATTACAAGTTTTATGTTATTTTGATTTCCTCTTTTATAATTTATTCTTTTTCTTTCATTAAGTTTTAAAATATGAATAAATTCATAATATTTATACTATAATATTATATATATTTATTCCTTATATGGTTTTATATTATATAATATAATAATATCTATTAGAAAACAAACTAGATTAGGCTAGACTTGATTTTTGAATATTGAGTAAATTTTTTGCCCAAACTTATTTTTTTGAGCCTACTCCTAAATATCAAGCAAACTTTTGATTTTAGACAGATAGCTCGATCTTTGGTTAGGTTTAAAATCACTCTTCTCAAGCTTTAATCTTTGGCTAATTTTCATTTGCAAAGCTCAAACTTGCAAAATTCCACATAGCATAATTTCAAGTTCGAGTTAAATAGATTTGAAAATTATAATTGAGTCAAGTTCAATCTTTTAATGTTATCTTATGTATATGTTGTTTAGTTTGTAATAGTTTTGCTTTTATATTCAAATATGACCTTTTTGTTGAAAATTTTCAAGTGAAAATACATTAACATCGAGATCTATCCAAAGTTAACTAATACGCACAAGAAACAATATCTAACATGCTTTTACCATAATTGCGTACATCCGCAAATGAGAGACAAAATTCACTAAAAATAAAGATTATAAAGAATATAAAACACCCATTCAACAAATGCTAAACCCAACCCCTACTTTAAGGTTTGAACACATGGAATACCATCTATCCCATTAACACAGTGTCGACGAAAGTCTTCTTTACATCTTTACAAACCTATTTCCAACATTGAGATCCATAAGTTTTACATCTCTCTCATGAATTCTAAAGGTTAACAACTACTCATATTTATAAGGGCAGTTATTTGATCATAAAGAATTGTTACTCACTAAAACTTATTTCCTATCAAGAATATTCACTATCAAATAAACCTAACTATTAAGTAATTTTCAGCCAATAAAATTCTATTACAGTCTAAACTAATTCCCAAGTTGAAGTTTGGGTCAAATATTTAACAATCTCCACTTTTATCACAAATTCCATCAAAACCTTGGCCTTCAGGTAATCTTGAGTCAACATGATTGAATTAGTCTTGAATGCTCCTTCTTAGTAGGAATTATCCCTTAGTGGTCATTTTTCTTCAAAGATCATTAGCTAGCTACATCAACCAAAGATCTACACACTCGATCAATATGGGAATCGCTTCACCTACAATCGACACATCGTTGTAGCCAATCTCCTCTTACATGTCTCTGATCTCACAATGATATTTGGTACCAATAGATTCTTTCGAAATTGAATAATAATCATTACTCATGATGAGTCTTACCATGGCTTTAATAACTCCTATTGGAAATTTTTAAATGGAAACACATTCACATTGAAATCCACATGAAGTTAAATAATATGCACAAGAGACAATATTTAATGTGGTTAAACCACAACTGCTTACATTCACGAATGAGAGAGGAAAATCCACTAAAAATAGAGATTACAAAGAATATATTAAAAAAACACACACGCAACAAAAACTAAATGGAATCCTTTGCTCTAAGGTTTAAAATGGAAACTTTTATAATGGAATACGATCTATCCAATTAATACGGTGTTTTACCAAACTCTTCATTACATCCCTATAAACCCATCTCTAGCATTGAGATCACAGAGTATTTGCATCTCTCTTAAGAATTATAAAGGTTAGCACCTACTTTATTTTTATTTGGCCAATTATTTGGTCACTAAAAATTGTTACTCACTAAGACTTCTTTCCTATTAAAAATATTTACTATCAAATAAACTTAACTATTAAGTAATCTCTAGCTAATAGAATTTTGCTGCAATCCAAACTTACTCCCAGATTGAATTTGGGTCAAACACCAAACACTTTTCACTTATAGCTAATTGTTATTATATTTTAAGTTGGATATTAAACATGATTTTGGTGCTTATGGTTATGACAGTTTTTTCTTTGTGGTCATTATTTTTGATCATGCATGAGCATATTTTAGTTGTTGGAATTCGTTTACAAGTGACTAGAAGTGTATTATTTATAAATTAGACTATCATTAATTATTTGGTTTTAGTTTAAAAATATCTGATTGGATTAGACTTAATAATAACCTTACTTTATCAAAATCTTAATTAGTCGAATCATAACCCTAGGTTCCATTTTAATGGATTGTTAGATTTATTCCTTGTTGCAGATTTTAGACTTGCCAGATTTTTTTTCCCTAACGCAGAGTACCTCCGAAATTGGATTATTGAGTTATTGGAGATTAGGGTTTATTGGAAATAGGATAACGTGACTTTTTTGTTGTCATTTGTCGAAAAAGATCAGTTCTTGGTATGAATTATTAAGTATACATTGACCCTAAATTGACAATAAATTAACAATCTTATTGTATATTGCATTATTTTTCTCTACTTCACTCTTATATAGATGTTGAAAATATCTACATTCATAGATATTATTAACATCTTTAACCGTTTTACGGTGCTCTAATAAACTTTTTTTCACTAACAAATTTTAATTTAATATTATAAAAAATATTTATAATTTATTTATAAACATAATTTTAGTATATATAAATTTTTAGTATTTATATAATAAACATATATATAATATTAGTATATATATGATTTTAGTATACGTATATCTAATATATATATATATATATATATATATATATATATACTAAAAATTAAACTAGTAATTTTAAAAAGTGAGACAAGGTGAAGTAAGCATTTATCAAAATGGCTCCACTCCACCCAACCTAAAAACCTCACCATTCGGAGCGGATGGTGCGAAATCCATCAAGTAGTTTGAGTTTTGCCATCTCTAAATATATGCAGTAAAATTATTCAAAATATCATTAATCACGCTTGTAAATTCCATCAATCAAGTTAAACAGTCACATATCGCATTAAGATATATTAAAAGATATTAATATTTTTTATCATTCACATTTAGATTTTATAATTTTAGATATAATACAATTATATGATATGAACAGATAAAAAAACTAAAATATGATACGAAATGAAATAACACGAGTATGATATAAATATGAGAACATGTTAAAATATATAACATAAATTATTAACATGTCAAAATCTTTATAACACCTTAAATACAACATGATACGAAAAAAATAATATGAATACAATATAAATATACGGATTTTCAAGTCTATGTGCATCGCATATGAATAGTGTTATTTTATATATTTTAAATACATAATTATATTTTACAAATAAATAAAATTAATAGTCTTTATTAACCAAAAATTTTTATGAACATGTAATATTTATTACATATGCAAATTATGTCAAACTAATATAAAGTTTATTATTTTAATGTTAATTAAAAATAAAATTACAAAGATAGAGAAATTCAATTTAAACTTTAATTTTTTTTATTTATCAAATAAATTCATTTACTATTTAAAATTATATTTTATTCATATGTGTCACATGTGATTCGGCACGTTAATTACACTTAAAATTACACATTGATTACATTTTATGAAAAATGTCCATATTTAAAAAAGAAAAAAGCACTTAAATATTAATTTAATTTACTTAATAAGTAGTAAAAATTATATTATGAATAAATAAAATTTATAAATTTTGTTTTATTTGTACAAATGAGAATGAATGAAACTGAAAGATTAAATAATAGATATTAATTATTTAGTATAAAAAATTATAAAAATTTATGAGATAGACAAATTTTACTTAATGAAAGCACAAAAAGTCTGTAGAGCGTATAAAATAAAAAATTTGAGCTTGCAAATGAGTCTTATTTTTTTTTCTTTCCCTTTTGGAATAAAAAGAAAAAGAATAAATGTACTTAGGAAATGAAAAACTAACAATTGATCGGATAAAAAAAAAACCGAAAACCAGTTAAACCGTTAAAAACCCATTAAATCCGGAAGTTATTAATTTTCTATTGTGTTTTGGGCTTGTTTTAGCCCAATAGATTAAAATTTGGAAGCCCATCAATAACAAATCTGGAAGCCCAACTGTTTTTTTCTCGAAGACTGTAATGTCTTCCAAATTTTCACTTTTTCGCATTGTTTTGGGTTTTGGCGATTTGAGATTTTTCGTTCTTTTTTATTTTCCCTTCTTTTTCATTCAATCCCTTTCCTTTCCTACTTCCTTCCAAATTCCAACTTCTCAAAGACTTATCAAACTGATTCCGCCATTGTTCTTCTTCCTTTAACTGTTCTCCATTCCGATCAAGGTTACAATATTCTTCACCCATTCATCTCTTTTCTTCAGCTTTTAGCATCCACGATTCCATTGATGCAGGGAAGGAATACCAAAGCAGAGGTGCAAAGTTATTTTTGGACTCTGTTAATATTTGACAGTCGTTCGAGCTGTTGGAATTTGCTGAATTTGTTAGTAGCAGTTAACTAGCTGTTATTTGGTTAGACTACTGCAATCCATTGATGATTGATATAAAATACGATGTACAAGGATCAAGGAGTATTATGGAATGAATTATAGTACTTACTGCTCCATATTTTTCCTCTCTTCTTTTTTCTTTTCTCTGCTTTCTATTCTTAAACTCATTCTTGTCAGTATTCGAGAGCTGTTCCTTCTCCAGCTAGCCTGTACGAACCAATTCATTTCTTCATTTTTCAGTCTTTGCATTCTTCCACGTCTCACATCCGATTTGTCGCTGTGGTTGTGATAAGCGAGAAAAAGAATAAGAAACTGCGAGGGTGTGAAGAAAAGACCATCAAAACAATGTTTTATTTTGCATATAATTTATGTCTATATCTGTAATTTCTGTTATTTTTAATTCTTTAATCATTAAATCGTTTTATTCAACTAGTTCAACGTGTTGAACTAAAAACTGAAAATCTAATCAATTTAACTTTTAATTCGATTTTTATTATTTGATTGTTATTGTTCAAGGTTGGTAATTTTTATTGCTTTTGATTCATATATCTTATAGGTTAATTTATTTTTATACCCTTATATTAGTTTTTTAACATATTATCTTATTATTTTGTTAATTCAATTGTTTATTTGCTGGGTTTTAATATTGTCGTTCCATTTTATTTCTAATGTTGTTGTTTTATATTATTATTATTATTATTTAATGTGTTGTTACTTTTTTGTTATTTAATTGTTATTTGTTTTTATTATATTATTTTCATTTTTTTAAACCCTAGGTGCTTTTAAAAAGTTCCAATTAAAAATCCTCGAAACTCACAAACATAAATCAAAATATAAATAAATTGAAATTTTAGGATGACGATGTTTTTGAAAGTTGGAAATGCTCAAGTTCTAAGAATTTTAGGTGGGAGAATTTTTTGGTTTCTAACCCAGACGATGGAAAATAACATAAAAGTTTTTCAACATACTAAAGGTTTAATGATAAGTTTTATAAATATCAAATTTACCTATTTCCAACGAAGAAGCCTCTTTATAGGAACAAATTATTTTTATTGAAGACTTTTGAGGTTAGGTGGATTTGTAGAATTATTCCCGAATGGTGGAAAGAATTCTAGAAATATAACTAAAGCACATGATTAGAATAAATGAATATTTCTTTTTTTTTTTTTCATAAAATACTAAATCCGATTGAAGCCTTTTCATATGAGCAAATGGTTTCCATTGAAGACTCCTAAATCAAGGTGAATTTTTAGAATTACTCTTGAATGATGGAAAAGATTCTAAAAAATTTTCAATATTTAAATATTTAATTAATAATAAAAATTGAAGACATAAAGATAATCTAATTGAAAATAAATTTAGGATATTATTTTACTAATTAGGACTTTCCTCTTGGATGGGTGTTGTCGTGATGTTACTTTTTCCACACACATAACTGTGCTCTTGAACTTAGTTTTGGTAATGTAGACTATGACCTATCCTTTTTAAGAGCTATCATCAAGCTTAGGATTTCATTAAATTAGAAACATTCATCTAAGTAACTAATCACATCTAAAATAAAAAAGGATTAATGTCGAGTCCCATAATTCACATCTATTTACTAAATTCATATGTGGCACGTGATGATAGTTTGGAGACTTTATTGGTGACTTTAGTGAGTCAGTCAATGATTAGCCATAGTCACTTTAGGTCTTAATAAATGATCTTACTTTATTTTTGAATTTACTTTCTTGATTTTTTTGTTTCTCTTTTTGTTTATTAATGTTATTTAGGGTATTTAATTTAAAGATTGAAGATTTGATACTAACCACATGCATGTGTATAACATAACCTTATATCGACCTTATCCTTTTTAGGAGTTGATAAAGTACCTATGCTTTTGTGAGGTGATAATCTCTGTAAGGGCTAGCAAAACACTCTTAAAGTGTAAAATACCTAATCTCTCATGAGGTGATAATCTTTGTAGTGGCTAAGGAAATAATTCCACCCAAATTGAACCTTTTTTGCTAGCGCCTGTATTGGCAAAAAGCGATTGGGGACCTTTAGGATTCGTTAAGTATCCTAAATCCAACATTTAGATAACACATCTGAGAGACAAACCTTAGGATAGAACTATACTAATCTTGTGTGGAGAAGAATTCAAAATAGGACATACTAAAGAAGGTTCCTACTTTTATATTTTAACATTATTTTAATTTACATTTTCTTAATTTGTAGTTAAATGAATTCTTCTTTTCATGCATTTGCATTACATAAATCATGATGCATACATATGCATTTCATAAAATCATGGGACATAATTTTGAAATTGTGATAACAAAGGTTTGATGATGGCTCACACCATTAAAGATTTTGAGGCATTCTTAGTACACTTGTTCATAAACTAAAGCAATACTAAAAGAGCAAGCTATTGAGATAAATGACTTAGGAAAGCCATAAGAAAATATGCATGAACAATTGGCCAAAATGATGGATCTAGTGATGAATTTTGATAAAAAGAAAGTTGTTAGTATATGCCCTAAAGCTGGTTAGCTTGGATGAGCATATATAATTAATAATGCAAACCTATCACTTAATCAAGTGATACAAGATTTTCCTTCATTTTAGTGGCAATCATGAAACCACTAATTAGATAAAGCCTATGGGATTAAAAGGTCTTGCAAAGGAATTATAGCCATGTTCCTAAAACTATTCTTAATCATTCTATTGCCAAGATAGGACATTGGTATTGCTCAAACATTAATACAAGTTATGCCTTCTTACTTATGAAGTAAACAACCGATCTCAAGGGTTGAAGTCTAGAGAATATTTAGGATTGTATGTGGGTGTTTTTTTTTTTTGTGGAAACAAGTTCACTAAACATGGACCATGTGAGAAACTCCATTTGGTATTGCCATTCAAGTTTCTATGGAAATGTTCTCACATGCTAGTCGTGTAAATTTTCTTCAGACCTGTTATACTAGGTCATCTTGTATGGGGAGTGGCATATTTTGATATCATCTAAACAGGTCCACGATAAGGTATGCCTATGGTAAGGTGATTTTGTGTATGGCATGAAGCTTATAAAGATGGATAAATGATCCATAGAGAATTTACCACTCCAAGTAATCTTAGAGATATATCTCATTAGTTTCTTAGCTTTAAATAACTTGATAAAGCTGCTAGCCCGCTTATGATGAATTTATGAGAAATTATTTCTCTAAATTTATGAGGTTGACCAAAGGCTACAAGAACTAACATGGTTTAATTCATAAGTTGACAGCATACTATGCTCAGGGTCCTTCTTGGATGTTTGGTGAAATGATTGATTACAATGATAGGCTAGTTATTGAAAGGTTTTAAAGAGGTCATCTTAACTCTTTAACATGTGGGTGGTCAAGATGGATTATTCGATCCTGCTCTTGATTTATGAATATAACTAACGAGATTAATTATATTTATTGCTAAGATTTTGGGAACCTAATAAGTTACACACAATAGGACGGTATTATTGGATTAAAACTTGGTATTTAATTAAGTTGGACTTAAATGAATGAAAGGTTAAATGTTCAAGACTTAACTAAAAAGTTCAATTAAGTAAGATTAGGCATAATTAGGATTTGCGAAATCCAAATTTAGATGTCTTAATACTACAGGCAGGATGTTGTTGTCTTGTGAAAACAAATATGACTTAGCCGAATTACTTTGGGACAAGTTGAAAGAGTTTCACTAGTTAAAAGAATTTCATTCTTGATTCTTAAGCAATGGATTATTCAAACCTGTGCCTTAATTCATATTAGTGTCATATGAAAACATTAATCAGAGACTAATAAGTGCAAAACATACCATTTGAGGAAGAAGATTTAATTTTATTAAATCTAGTCTTCAAATCATGGACTAGAAAATGATGCATTTATAAAGAATGTGTTTCTGGGACCATTCTTAATCACATATTAAGTAAGCCAAATTGGCCCAATAACACTAATAGTTAGTGACATGGACCAATGGCCCAACAAGAAGTTATATTGTTTTTTTCATTCATTGGCCTTTTATATTGATTAAAGAAACTTTGATTCCAAACCCAATATGGTGGGTCATTTTAGTTAATATGACATGTGGGCTAGTCTTTTATTTAATAAATGTGATTTGTCAAATAAAAAGTTAGGTAACAAAGATAACTCTAATAAGCTGCCATCGATGAAAAATCCGTTGTTCATAAATCATCTAATTTGGCGAAGATGAAGAATAACTCTTTATGAATTGACCACATTTTTTTCTTGAAAAAAAGATTATGCATTGAATGTTTTCTTGAAACATTAGAATCGTTGTATCTTGATTTTCTTCATTTTTTTCTTGTTTTACCTAAAACCTTATTAACCCTTTCCTTGAAAAGAAAAGAAAACAAGAAAAATAATCTTATGATTATGATCCAAAATGTTTAGCTTATTAGCATAAGCAAATCCCCAAACTTTTAAAAAACTTTAGCATCCATTCGTGTAGATCATCATTAAAGGGAGTACGCTAGTGTTGATTGGGACCTCACAATAATCTTAACGTGATAATGCCAATTTTTGTGTTAGTGCAAGGAATAGAAAAACTCAAGGTTATGAATCTTTGAGTTGGTATGGTCTTTATCATATGTTTGAAAATATTGTTAACTGTTAATTCGATAGCATGTAAGTTTCTGCCTAAAGATCCTATTGAATTTGGGTGTTTATTTCAATCTTGACTAAGTTTTGCTTATCTTGATTTGCATGATCTAGAATTTAATACAACAAGAAGAACAATAAAAGAAACCATTACTCAAGAAGAGAAACAATCCAATAGATATTTAAGGTCTCATATATAGGTCTAATTCCAATCCATTTCAAGCCCAAATGTCGCAAGTACCATAATAAGAAAAATACCTTTTGATGAAAGGATTCACTTATCGATATACCAAGATGCCAAATTCAACAACACTTTAAATCCAAATCCATGGATACACTATTCCAGCACTAGGGGCAAGATTTGATCTTGTCCAAACTCCTAACTAAGAAGAGCTGGAGGAAATAAAAGCTGAAGGTTCCTAGAAAAAAAAGATAATGATGATTCTCACAAAATGAGTCTCATAAAAGAAAAACTTCAAGCTGTTATAGGAATGGATTTTTATGGTTCCATGGATGCTATTAGGTTTTGTTTAGTACCAGATGTAGTCATACAACCAAAATTTTAAGACTTTAAATTTTAAGATTTATGATTAGACCAAGTGTCCAATAACTCATGTCATCATGTACTACTAGAAAATGGCTGCTCATATACATGATGATAAGTTGTTGATACATTTCTTTTAAGACAATCTCACTGGGTCTATTGTAATGTGGTACATTTAAATAGATAAAATTTGCATTCGTTCCGGGAAGTATCTAAAAGAATATATTAGAGATGGATAGATCTTGCTATTTAGGTCTAACTATCTTTCACTAAGAAAAAAAAACTTTAGTCTTGTTTGTCAACACCCTTAAATCTTTTTATTATGAAAGGATGATTAGGAATTCTATCAAGAATTTTGCAGATATGGTGATATCCAAGGAAATAATAGAGAATGCTATTAAGAATGGGAAACTCAAAAGAAGTGAAACATCTAGTGTAAAAAAAAGTGAGGTGTCCAAAAAGAAAGAGGAAGATGTCCAAGTTATAACTCATGGAAGGCAACAAGTGAGAGGTTTTCCCCTATACTATCCTTACCCTATGCGTTGGCCTTACAATACCCCGCAATGAACAATATTACATCAAACCATTATCTATTTTTCACCTACGTAAGCCTTTCAATCAAACTTTCACCATTGAACACCAATCCTAAAGTGTGTCTCCTACATCTATACCTGCAACTAGGCTTGTTCCACAAAGAAGATCAAGATACAATTAGGAAAAATTTTTGATCCCATTTTTGACCTTTTGCCTTTGTCGGTAAAAACCATAATGTTACCCCTTCACTTTTGAAGTTTACTCCAAATCCCTCAGGAAGGAATAATGATCCTAACACAAGTTTAATTATCACATAGGGGCTATTAGGCACTGAATTGAAAAGTGCAGGCAACTAAAAGAGAAAATTGAAGATCTCAATGACAACGAAACCTAGACTTTGGATATTTTGGAAAATTAGAAATTTGAGAATTAAAAATAATGAAAATCACTTTGAATAATTATAAATTTGAAATTTTCATTTTTGTTTCTTGGGCATAACATTTTTTACATATTAATAAATAAATGCTTTTTTTCTTTCAAAATTTGCTAGCAATTGTTTAAATATCCCACATAATGTATTTTGAAGAAAACTGTCTCCAATATCAAAAGGGAAATGTGATTACTTTCAGGAATAAACTTTGCAACCCATTTTCATGCCATAATCTAACTAAAAATCAAATTACTCAGAAGCTAGAAAGAAAGATAAGTTTGAAATATCATGGACTCCTATCTTTTCACTTGACCATGAAGTGATCTTAAATCCATAATGAACTTGATCAGTGGTAGGCAATAAAATGATTGTTTAGTTTGTAAAACATTTCTTTTAAAACCAATTCATGAGGCATTCTTTTAAGAAAAGAATCTTGATTTTTGTAATTTAATAAGTGTTAAGAGCTTCTAAGGTTTCAAACAATATCATTTTAATGTTTCTTCACAATGCCTTAACTCTTCACTTCTTTCGTCGATGTTGTCCTTTGCCTATATCTAGGGCAAATTATCAACAACACCTTAAGTAAAATCCAATTCCTTTACCTATATATTAAGGCAAGATTACCAAGAAACCAAATCACCCAATATTTATGATAATTTTAACTTATGTGACTAGGAATCAATGGACATTTGACTATTATGAAAAGGAAAGTTGTTGGTTTGGGCTTCCACTTGAATGGTATATTAAGTAAAATTTGGACCTAAGTTGTGAAAAAAAGGAAAAGGCAAAGAAATAAAAGAAAGAAAAAAATTGATTATAACATCATGCATATGAAATACTCAAATTATTCCATAAACCAAAGTGAAATTCTAATTATTTCCATCGAAGGATTATTATTCAATATAAGATTTTATACTTGATGTGAGAAATAACAGCTTTTATACCCCTTTCTTGAATAAGAAAATATCCATGCATATAGGGGCATAGACCAAAAGGGGGAGGTAAAGGCCTTAGCCCCCTTAGCTCTTTAATTATTTTCAAAATTTTAAGTGTTTCTAAGTAAAAGACAATAAAATTTTTTTTTGCCCCCCCCCCCCAAATTTATATTTTAATTCTTTGCCCCCCCTAATATAAAATTTTTGGCTTTGCCCTTGGTAGAGAAATATAGTTATTCAAAAATGATATAATAAAACTCTCAAAACAAATAAAAAATGCAACAAAAATTAAATTAATTTATTTAAATATTTGGAGCAAGATAATTAAACATTGATAAATAATATTTGGACAAAAATAAAAACATTAATAAATAAAATGAAACAAAATAATGGAAATAAAATTATTTTAATGTAGACATTAAAAAATAAAATTAATTTATGTACATGAATTTATATTAAACTTTTTGCTGTATGACAGATATGAAATAATCAACCATTATATTTGCAAAGATCAAACATATCTCTCTTTTTTCCTTTTTTCTTAGTATAATTTTAATGATATTTTATTTTGCTTCTCCTTCAATGTTTACAATTTTTTTTGTCAAACTATCATTATATTTTTAATTTATTCAAATGAACAACTGCTATTATATTTTCTTTTATATTTTGATTCTTACATTTCATCTACTTTTCAACACAACATTGTAGTAAAATATTATTATCAATAATTAGTTATAAATCTTAGGAAAACAAACAAAAAAACAAACAAACAAACAAAATAAACAAACATGTTTAAGCAAATGAGCAAATAAAAAAATTGTTTCATGTTTGAATAAATAAATAAAATGAACTTAATATAAAAAACCCAGAATGAACAATTAATTGAAAAACTACCTCCGAACATTGTATGTAAAATATTATTGTCAATAATTAGTTATAAATCTTAGAAAAAAAAAGAAACAAACGAAATAATAAAAAATGTTTAACATTTAAGCAAATACAAAATCGTTTCATGGTTGAACAAATAGATAAAATAAAGTGAACATTGAAAAAACCTGAATGAAGACTTAATTAAAAGAATCAGTTTCAAACATGGTTTTATAGCTCATAAAAACTCTTATTTATAATAGTTAAATACAAAAGTAAAAAGTATGTCAATAAGAAATGTATAAACTAATAAAATTGTAGTTTACTATATTAAAGATTTTAATACTTAAATCAAATCCAAAAAAATTAAATGCATGATTCATGGCAATTATATAAGGCTATCCACCTATCAAAAAGTTAAACTATCTTTTAAAATATTATTTTAAGCTTTGAATTTTATATATTTATAGAAGATGTTAAATATAATGCAATTAGAGTTGGCAAATATAATTTGAAACCAAAAAGTCAATCCAATCCAATCTAATACAGAATTTGACCAAAGTCAATTTAATATAAAAAATCAATAACTTCAACTCAAATTCAAAATGACTAGGATTCAAAGACACATCAATAGAAAACGATTTGAAACCAAAACGAAATGATTTAAATCCTAAATGATTTGAACTTGAACAATTGACTAAAATTATCCGAAACTAAATGAATTTAAGCTAAGTACAATTTTAATTTTTAAAAATATTGATTTAATAAAAAAATAAAATATAACCTAGCCTATTAAGTTACTATAATATTTAATAAGTTTAAATTACCAATCGAACTCAAGCCTAACAGTGTGTTTGGATGAAGAATTTTAAAATTCTGAAGAATTTTAAAGTACTATCATTTCAAAATTTATCAATGCCAAATACTAGCATTTGCAATTATGTTGTTTGGATAAATATTTTTTAGAAACAAATTTTAAATATTGAAATTTGCTAAAATACTAAATAATTATAAACAATCATATTAAAAATAAAATTAAAAAATATGCAATATGGATGTCATTAGATTTGTAAAAGTGTATAAATATTTCTAATAACATAAAAAATAAAAAAATAAATTTTAAAATGAGTTTATTTAGTTGAAATTAAAAAGATTAATAATAGCGTTAAAAAACGACTTAATAAATTTTGATATCTTAGGAAAAAAATTAAGGAATTTTACAAATTCCACCTCTAGAGCTGGAATTTGAAAAACGAATTTGAGCTATCTAAAATTTCTCCAAATTCTAAGAATTTTAAAAATTTTAATTTTTATTTTGCCAAACAAAAAAAAAATTGAAAATCTCTTTGTAAATGATTTCCTTCCTTAAAATCTCTTATCTAAACATAACCTAAATGTCCCACAAATATTCTTATTGCTAGTTGGTCAAGAAGTTGTAGGCAACTTGGAGATTATCATTCTTATTTATCTATAAAAAATAGTGAAAAATCTAATTTTTTGTTCTTATAATGAACTTCACTTTCTACAACAAATATTTTTTCTTTATTTTTTTCTTCTTTCTTTTCACTATTAAAATAAATAATTTGAATAGATAATAATAAATAGTAGAATGAAAAATACTTCATAATTCATGAAACTTAGTTTTAAATAGTTTTACTTGTTTTTTTTCCTAAATTGAAACTAAATTCTGTGAATTTCTTATTTCTATATTTTGTCTCAATACAGCCATACCTAGGTTTATTTATGCAGTAGTTTTTAGAGTATAAAGGCAATATCTAAGATTGAATAGGAAACTTAGAAATCTAGAATTTAAATGCCTAATTCAACTACCTTTCTCAAGGATAACTAATCCCTTGATTTAAGGAGTCCTAGTAAATATAAATATTATTTACAACTATCAATAATCTAGGATAAGGTCAATATTAGCAATTTAGGAACAATATTAGTAGTCTAAGATAAGATCAATAATATCTTCTAACATTCCCCCTTAAGTTAGAGAATAAGTGTTTTTCATTCCTAGCTTGGATATGCTGTCATGAAACTACACATTATGCAATCCTTTTGTTAATACATTTGCTAGCTAGTTTTTTGTAGTCACATATGTAGTGTAAATTAGACCACTCTCAAGTTTTTCTTTTATAAAGTGCCTATCAACCTCTCTATGTTTTGTTCTGTCATGTTGTACAGGATTGTATGCAATATTGATTGCTGACTTATTGTCACACTAGAGTTCATAAACTCATCTCCCCTATCTTTAAATCCTTTAAAGGCATTTTTAGCCATAGTAATTCACATATTCCCTGGGCCATAACTTGAAATTTTGCTTCAACACTTGACCTTGCCAACATTTTGTTTCTTATCCAAGTAACTAGATTGCCCCTTGGAAAGGTGCAGTACCCTATAGTAGATCTCTTATCCACTAGAGAACTAACATAGTTTGCATTTATATTAGCTTCTAGTGTAACCTCTTTATTTCTCTGAAACAATATACCTTCCCCTAGATTAGCTTTTTAGTATTGCAGAATCTTGTAAACAACCTGTATGTGGACTTCCTTTGGACTATAAATTAACTAGATTTGCAAATAAAATGTAATCCCTTTGACTCTGTTTATATCATTAACTAGCATTATTTTTGCAAATTTGCCAAACCAAGCCCTTGGTGATTATTTTAGGTCGTATAGTGTTTTTTGTGGTTTACATACTTTTTTTTCCCTAAGTTATCCCTAAACCTAGGTGGAATGTTCATATAAATTTTCTCTTTTAAGTTACCATGGAGAAATAGATTTTTGACATCAAATTTTTATAGATCCTAGTTAGGCTAGCTGCTCTAGATAATAAAACTGTCACTGTGTTCATTTTTGCAATTAGGGTAAAGTTGTCGAGGTAATCTATCCCATAGTTTTGAATGTCCTTTACCTATCAACCTAGCTTTATACCTCTCTAGCTCCCTATTTGCCCTATACTTCACAGAAAATACCTAGTTACACCCCATTGACTTTTTTTTTGGTAATTTTCTAATTTCTTATGTTTTATTTTTCTCCAATACCTCTATTTCTACTTTTATAGCCTTCTTCTACTACTTTTTTGATAATAATTTAAAAGGAGTGTTTGGAATTAAAATAGTTTTCAGATTCATAAGAAATGTTCCACGGGATAAGGAAAAATGATCGAAAGAAATAAAATCTGACAATGGATAAAAAATATGTTTAACAAACTCTCTAGGTTTATTTTTAAGAGCAAAGATCAGCATCTACTATAGGTTCAGGTGTAGTATTTACCTCATTTTTAGAATTACAAAAAAAATCTTGGACTTGATCAAGATCTAGAATTGGAGCTTTTCCCCTTAAAAATACTTGTACGTATCTCCAACGGTCAAAGATAGGTTGGGACTAAGGTTATGTTTAAGTTTAGGATTATGTTTGGGACTATATAGGCTATTGTCTTTAGACTGAAGACTATGTTAGGGACCATGTTTAGGGCTGTATAGGCTATTGTGTTTGAATTAGTAACAACAATGTAGGTAGACTGCTATTCTAAAAGAAAATTATCCTTATCCTTATCTTCCACTAGTGACTACCTTCGGAAGACAAGGATGAGTAAAGTAAGGTGTTTCATCCTTAAAAGTAACATTAACAGTAATAAAAATTGTTTTGGAAGAGGATGGTAACATTTATACCCTTTTTTAATAGATGAGTACCCTACAAAGACACACTTAATAGCCCTAGAATCTAGTTTCCCTCTATTGTTACTATGAACATGAACAAAGGTTACACAACCAAATACCCTAGATAAAAGACTTTTTGAGTTATTCATGTCTAGATAGAACTTGGAAAGAGTTTCTATTGGTTCTTAGAGTCTAAGTTTCTTGAAGGTAATCTATTTATAATGTGTGTAGCTGTTAAGATGGTTCCCCCCCTAATATGTCTTTGGCACATGCTGCTGAAATAGAACGGCTCAGGTAGTAGCTAATAAGTGTCGATTTTTCTATTTAGAAACCCATTTTAGTGTAGAGTGTTCACATGTAAAGCTTCATGAATAATTTTTTTCTTTTGTAAAGTATGTGGATAAAGTTGGTTAAAGTAATCCTAGGTATTATTAGATCTAAGGTTTTTTTTTTAGGTATTATAGATCTAAGGTTTTTTTTTTAACTTTTATGTCAAACTAGTTTTGAACCATAGTATAAAGCTTAGGAAGGACTATACTCACATCAGATTTGTATTTTAGGAAAAACACCCAAGTAACTCTAGTGTAGTCATCTATGAATGATACAAACCATTTTGACCTAGTCATATTAGGAATATTAAATGGTCTCCAGATATCAATACGATGTGTTAAGATTTTTTATTATAATAAGAAAAGACACACGTTTGTGGTTTGCAAATTCACACACATCACAATGAAAATCTTGAATATTAATTCCTTTAAATAAAGATGGGAATGTTGTTTGCAATACTGTAAACCAAAACTATAGTGGTAGAACTAAATAATAGTTTTATTCTATGAGGAAATAATAGGTAGGGATAAACTTTCTTTGACACTAGTTGATTTGCTCACTGTCTTAAGATAGTAGTGCCCATCTTTTTCCTTAGCATGTCTAATCTTCTTTTTTGTGCACTGGTCTTGAAATACACAATAGGTAGGATAGAAAACAACATTAGAATGCATGTCATTAGTAATTTTCTGGATTGAAATCAAATTAGTGGACATTTATTGCAATGTGGCCAAGATGTGTTTTAACCCGTCGAACTTAAAATATGAGTGAATTCCTCTTTCTTATATACATATCCATAATTATTTTTTTATACTTAGGGATTAAGCTGTCAAGATAAATCATTCACTCAACTTAACCCTAAATAGTCATTATAAAATGATAATTTATCTTGGAGTTGCCTTCCAATCTATTTTGGTTAGGTGAGAGTGGTCACCTATCAATATTTCGAATCCTTGAAAATGAACTTTGAGGTCTATGCTTACACCAAAGATCATGTGAAATAGTTTGGGAGTCAATTACAATCATAAGTAATGATTGATCACTCTCATGATTCCAAAAAAATCACTACATTTTAATTATGTGTTAACTTAAAATTTGATTTTATTCAGTTTTGGTATTCGATATTCAATTATAATTCTTGTATTTCAAAACTTGTTATGCTAAATTTATTATTCCTTTTGAAAAGTGGGGTTTTAATAATTTTAAAAATCAAAATATCATTCATACCTTACTAGAAGATCGAAGAAAAATGAAAGATTTTATTTTTACAAAATTTGAAAAATCCTGATTTTACTTGTAGAAAAGGATATCTTGTTATTAAAATAATCCATGAAACCTCTTTCATATGCCAGAAAGCATTTTGCTACTTTAACTAATAGACATTGCCTGAATTTAAAAATTCTAATTTATCAAAAAAATAGTAAAAGCTTGTCCTAAGACTTAGTTTCGATGAAAAGTACAAAAGTAGACTCTAAGGACTTGAATTTGGTCAAAGAGATCAAAATATCCTTTAAAGTGGACCTTCGACATGGAAATATCCCGGTGACCATAAAGGATTCAGTTTTATGGTGAATTATAAAATGTTTCTATGGTATACCCTCAACGTGAAAGTATCTTGGTAACTTAAAAGAGTTGAAAACATCGTGAAAGGGCAAATATATCCCTAATATGCACATGAAAGTATCCCATTGATAACATAGGACTCGATTCTAAGTTAAATTACTAAAATGTTCCTAAGGTTTCCCTTCAACTTGAAAGTAAAGGTTTCCTTTCAACTTGAAAGTATCTTGGTAATCCTAAAGGGCTTGAAAATATTATTAAATGACCAATATTTCCTAAATGGGTATCTTCGACATCAAATTTGGCCTAAAATGCAAAACTTGCTAATGCGCCCTTAAATGTCTCAAAATTGCATTTTGGCCTTAAAATGACTAAAAATGCTAGAAATGCTCCTAAAACATCCAAAAACAACCTAAATGGATGATTTGATGTTGAAATGACTCACTTAACCCCAAAATCCAAGGATTTACCTAATAGACTCTAAACTTTTCTAATTTCTCACTTTAGTCCCTATATGACTAAAATCATAAATAAAATCAAACACATTAAAATTAACATGAAAAATTCACCCAAAATCATTAGGACCATTCGGCCAAGCACCTTTGGCCTTGGAACAAAAATTTTTAATTTTTGCATACAAGACTTTAAACTTTATAAAATTCTAAAAAGATGTAACAAGGCTAAAAATGTATGATATGCATTCAAACATGTTAAAAATGCATGAAAACACTCTTAAAAGATCCACCAAGCTTATGGCCAAGTATGGATAGCCTTGAAATTTTTTTTTTACAATTTTGCAATTAGGTCTTTATATTTTTCATGATTACAAAATAGTCCTAAATATCTCTAAAACAAGCATGAAAATTCATCCAAAGGCCACCACCATATTCGACCTTCATCAACAACAATCAAGAAAAATTTTTCCAACATAGCATAAATAACAAGATAAACATGTATCCTAATTTCTAGCAAGCTCAAATATGTATGAAGTCATGAGAAAAATGAACACATCAACTTGCTTTATCAACAATCAACATGAAAATACCAAGGAAAATAGCAAAAAATTATGTACATAGAAAGATAACATCATTTCCACAACAAGCATATATTTTCTTCATGAAAATCAAATTGATGCCAAGAAAAATCAAATTTAACAGCTAAATCAGGAAAATTATTCATGCCCTTAATACTTGATAGATCAAAATCTATGAGCCCAAGTAATCATCAAGCTCACTAAAAGGAAGAAATATGATGGAAATGAAAAAAAATCAAATTTTTTTCAAGTAAAACTACCTTTAAAGTGTAGGAACTTGGGAAAAAAAAACTTAGTATTTCTTATAAAAAAAAAAGCCAATTTTTGCTTATGAAAATATTTATAAGGGGAAAAAATTGTCCCTTAGCTGAATTTCATCATTTTTTTTCTTTTCTCCTTTGATTTTATCCATATGGATTTTTTAGTTTAGATAAAGATAAACTAATGATTTTTGTCTTTTTGTCCTAGTCATCATCTAAATCCATATGCTTCATGATGATTATGATAAACACATCTAATGAAATAGTTATGATGTAAATAAATTAATTTGGAAAAATTTAGTTCCAACTAAATTAGTTCTCATGTAACTAAATCATCAAATTCTAAAATTGAAAAAACAATAAAACAAAATTTTGAAAATGAAGAACTAAATAAAATCGTAATTGTAAAAAAAATCTGAATTTGAAATTAAAAAAAAAAACGAATTGAAAGTATTAAATTGTAACAAATTAAAATTATGCATTCGAGAAATAAAATTTCACATGATAAATTCAATTAATAATTTAATCAAATGGGGAGTTCAATTAAATATCTATATACAAATTTTTGACTCAAAAGACTTAATAAAATTTTAGAGAGAGAAAAAACTAGTGGGCTTTGTTGTAAAATCCAAATGGGCTTATGGGAGTTGATGAAAAATTCCAAATGGGCTTGTTAAAAAAATTAAGCTAGGCTTGTTGGGCTTGTCAGAAAACAAAAATGCGCTTATTAAGCTTGTTGGCAAGTTTATGGATTTGAAGAATTTATGGGCTTTAAGGCCCATTAGATAAATTTAAAGGTTTTAAGCCCATGAAATAAATTCCTTGGCCCATAAAAAATAAACAAATAAAAAAAATTATAAATGAATGAGAAAATATTTTATATGTGAAAACTCAAATAAAAATTTTTGTGAAAAAATCCCTAGTGAAGGAAATTAATTAAAAAACTTTTTATGAACATTTGAAACTCATATATCCAAATGCAAGGATATTTAAAAATATAGGGGGTCGAAAAAGAAATTTAATGAATTACTCAAAACATCAATAAACAAAAATAATAAAGATGAAAACCTAAAATTCAAAGCAAGTTTTACCAAAAAAATTTGCGATCAGGACACTCACGGTATTGTGAAAAATTCAAAACTAAGTATTAAATTTTTTAACTTGACACCTCATTGTATAAAATGTCAATATAATTTTTTTTATTGAACATTTTAGATTTTTCAAAGTGAGTATAGGCATAAATACTACCCGAGTATTAGTAAAAATATACGACGATTGACTCACCAAGTTCTATGAAAAAATTTCAAAGAAACCTTAAAAATGAGAAAATTGACCATGATATCATATCTAAAATTAAATTTCAAAATTTGACAAAAAGATATTTAAAAACTAATTTTTTCCTTTATATTTATCTTTTTTTATCTGAGATTTGCTCTCTATGACCCTTGAAGCTGCACTTTTTTTGTGACATGGATGAACGACTACTTAGGCAGGACTAAATAGGTCTTAAAAATGCCCTGTTCACCTGAAAGCGATCAACCCCTACCAGGGTGAACGCTGGGTTCTCAGTCTTAGATATTTCAAATTATTAGAGAAAGGGCTTAGATGAAATTATATGTCTACAGCTGCTCCGCTTTGGCCATTGTTAGGAATTTGGAATAGGGAAAAGACTATAAACAATCTTTCATTCGAGTTGTAAAGTCTTGAAAAATAAATTTAATAGAATGTGCATTGAAACAAAACATTTTTGGTGGGAGATTTAAAATTAAAAAGAGAATGGTCAAAGACGAAACCATAAGCTAAACAGATGTCTTGGGCGAAATCTAAGTTTAAGAATTGACTAGGACAAAACCATGATAGTCAATAAAAAGAGCAAGGTGAAAATTGAAGTTAAAATAGTTGACCAAAATGAAACCATGATAGTTAATGAAAGTGACTAGGGTAGAACCTAATTCGAAAGGGATTGACCGGGGTAAAAACCATGATAGTCAATGAAAAAACCAGGTCAAAACCTAAGTCAAAAGAGTTGACGAAGGTGAAACCATGATAGTGAATGAAAAGACTAGGGCAAAATCTATGTTGAAAGGATTGACCAAGGTGAAACCATGATAGTAAAAAAAAAACTGACTAGGATGAAACCTAAGTCAAAAAAGTTAACTAGGGTGAAATCTATGATAATCGACATAAGAAATTAATGTTTGATATTCGATCCTTTGAAAAGATGTATGACTTATCCTTTGACTTTGAAGAAATAGCCATACCTGAATAGTTGTTGTTTTACTCCAGTATCATGCATAGTTCTTGATCTATGAGCTATTAAATGCAAAAAATGTGTATGCTTAGTGCAGGTGGTGAATTCTCATGATGACGCTATATCTTTTGATTTATAAGCTCCTATTATTCATTATGGATAGCCTCCAATCTGGCCTACATTTAAAGTTAAAGATATTTTTAGAAAATAGACATTTTTTTTTATTTTAACAGTGAATCTGTACCTACACTTAGAGTTGAAGGCTTTTTTAGAGAATATTATAGATATATTTTTTTCTTTTAGCAAGATACGCCTGCACCTGTACTTGAAGGCATCTTCAGAAACTGCAGTACATATTTCTTTTTCTTTTGGCAAGGTGAACTTGTACCTATACTTAGTCTTCTTTCCAGGGAATTTTGTGAAAGGTTTTTTCTTTTTTCTCGTTAAGGATATTTTTTAACCAAGTTTCTAAATTCTTTTCTTGAGTTTTATTCAAATGTGTTATTCACTTACTTAAATCCTTTTTAAAGTGTCCAAAAAATTGAAATTTCACTAAGGTCTTAATATTGTTTTGACCTAATTCCAAAGTAATGCAAAGAAATCTTTTTATCATTATTTTTTCTAAATGGTCAACCATTATTTAACAAAAATGTGGCATGGCTAAAAAAAAAAAAATCTAATGAAGATACGGATAAAAATATGCATTTGTGTTCTAGATAGAAAAGAAGATACAATATTGGTTTTTTTTTAACAAAACTAAAGGTAAGGTACAGAAAGAAATTAGGTATTACTTAGAGAAGCGAAATCTTGCATTTAATTCTTTAACTATCTTTTCTGAATAGGATGTTTGCTCTTGCATAGATCAATCTCTTAAAAATATTTCTAGTTACACATTGCCTTCCTTTTCTAGTATCAACTTTTGGCAAATTACGTCTTTTTGTTCTTTTTCAAATGTTCAAGCTATCTTTTGTTGAATTTTTAACTCGAAACTTCTCTTTTTTATTCCATATATTTATTTATTATTTTTATTATTTGGATACCCTTTTAGGGTTTTTATCCAAAATTTTTTAGCACTGCTATTTAGGAATAATATATCTTTACATTATTAGAGTTGATAGGGTTTGGTAAAGTATCCACATCCATTTATGCCAAAATCAACATTCCTCCTTAAAATGTTTTCTGAGCCATGCGGTGTCCTTCTTAATTAGGCATTCCTTTGCCTCGTGGATCTTTTTGAATGGGAAGGATTTTCTTCAGTACTAATTTCTTTTCATGGAATTACCTTGGATGGAGTTTTTTGTCATAGGCCCTTATCATCCTTTTCTAGTATATTCATCCATGCTGGAATTCCCTTTATGAAATTCAACTATTCATAACAATCCCAAACCTATTCTGCTTCCTCCAACTTAGTCTCCATCAATACTTAGAGTGAAGGGATCTCAGCTTTAATTGGTAGAAAAGCCTTCATACCATAGGCCAACAAGGAAGGGGTAGCTTCAGTTAAAGTCTAAACTAAAATTCGATATGCCATGAGGGTGAAAGAAGATTTTTATGCCAATCATTGTAGGTTTCTACCATTTTTTGTACAATTATCTTAATGTTTTTATTGACTGTTTCTATGACTCCATTCATCATTAGATGATACTTTACTGAATTGTGATATGAGATTTTGAGCTAGGTACCACTCTTTCATCATTTTATTTTTCAAATTAGAGGCATTGTTTGTTATGATTCTCTTAAGAATTTCATATTGGCAAATGATGTTACCCATTTAGGAATTCACACACCATTGTCTCTGTTACATTTGCATAAGAGGCTACTTTAACCATCTTGGTAAAGTAGTCTATGGTTACCAAGGCGAAACAATGATGATTTAAAGATTTAGGGAAAATTGGCTCAATAATATCTATACTCATATTGAAAATGGCTAAGGCACATTTATGACATGCAACTGCAAAGGTAATACATGGATAATATCTACATAGATCTGACACTTGTGGCATTTTTAGGCATATTTACATAGCTAAAGCAGCCCACTTTTATGATTTGCCTTGCCATTTTATGTCCATTGGCATGAATTTTGTAAACCCTTTCATGCATTTTTTCCAAAATTTTTTATGCTTGAGGAGCCTCTACACACCTTAGCAACATTTGGTCATGACTTTTCTTGTAGCTGATCTTGCCATCCATAACAAAACTCATTGCCAACCTCTTTAAAGTTATAATACAATGGGAGACCATTTGCTTCCATTTTGACATTATGAGAATTCATGAGAAACTCATATAAACTTATTTGAATTGGGTCACTTTTTTTCCTTTATACACTTTGAACATCGAGGCAAGGGTGGCCAGAGCATCTACCATTTAATTGTCTTCATAAGACAAATGGATGAAGTCCACATTCATGAAATATTCTAATAATTCTAGAATCAACCTTTTATATTGCAATAGCCTTGAATCTCGAGTTCCCATACCCTATGTAATTGATACATCACCAAACCTAAATCCCCATAAATTTTCAATATTCTAGCTTTTTTTTTCTATGGCTGTGCAGAGTCCCAAAACAAACACCTCATATTCTACCACATTATTTGTGCAATCGAAGTCTAACCTGGCCATGAAATAATAATATCTCCTTTTGAGGATACTAAAATTGCACTAAGTCCATGGCCCAAAGCATTTAAGGCCCCATCAAAATCCATTTTCCATACTATCTTTTCATGTTGCTATTATTCCTCTTTAACTGAGATATTCATCAAATCTTTATCAAGGAAATCAAAATTTAAAAATTGATAATCATTAAGCACTCGACTTGCTAGGAACTTGATGATGGCATTTCTTTTTATAGCCTTCTGATTTACATAAACTATGTCTTATTCAATACTAGGACCTGCCATCTAGCTATCTATCCCAATAATGCTGGTGTTTAAATGAGGTACTTGATTGAATCCATATCTGTAATCAGCCACGTGGTGTGGTACAACATGTATTGTCTAAGCCTTCAAATAGTCTAATCTATAGCATAACATATTTTCTCTACTTGGGAATAATTTAGCTCATAATGCATGAACTTTTTACTGAGGTAATAGTTAGCTCTTTGTTTCTTCCTGGTTTCATCATGTTGCCCTAACACATATCCCATCAATTTCTCAAACATAGTGAGGTATAGTATGAGGGATTGTCCCGAAACTAGTGGCATTAAAACCAGTGGATTTGATAAATAGTGTTTCACTTTTTCAAATCCTTTTTGACAATCTTTATCCCACTCTCGAGTTATGTTTTTGAAGGAGTTGAGAACTTGGATCACATTTGTCCGTAAGCTAGAAAATCTAACAGGCAATGTACTTTAATCTTTCGAGGAATCTTTTTATTTTATTTTTACATGTGTGGAGGGGGCGATTCTTGAATGACTTTAATCTTATTAGGGTTAACCTCAATCCCATTTTCACTAATGATGAAGCCTAATAATTTCCTCAATCTGGCTCCAAAAGTAAACCTTGCTGGATTCAACTTTAATTGATATTTTTTTGATTTTTTGAACAACTTTTATAAATTTGTGACACGCCCTTCCTCTTAGAGTGACTTGGCAATCATATTGTCCATGTAGGCTTTGATCTTTTTATGCATCATGTCATGGAATAAAGTAATTATTACCTTTTATAGGTTTCCCTAGCATTCTTTAACCTAAATGACATCACTTTAAAGCAAAAAATGCCTTGGATTATGATAAATATAGTTTTTTTCCATGTCTTTTGGTGCCATTCTAATCTAGTTATATCCTAAGAATCCATCGATGAAAGAAAATAGACATTTCTTTGCTGTGTTATCAATAATTGTGTCCATATGGGGGAGAAAAAAATAATCTTTTCGGCTTGCTTGATTTAGATCCTAACAATCTACATATATCTTAACTTTTCCATCCTTTTTAGGAACAAGGACGATATTGGCAACCTACATTGGGTGCTTTGTCACTTTAAGAAATCCAACTTTAAACTGTTTCTTCTCCTTTTTGTTAATTTTCAAAAGCATTTCTGTCTTTTTTCTTCTTAACTTCTACTGAACCAGCTTGCATTTATTTTAAGGTAACTTATAGACCAAAATCTTTGTATCTAGCCTAGCATATCTTGATATGACCAACCGAAAACATCTCGAAAATCCTAGAGTAGACTTATCAACCCTTCTTTGGTAGTGAGTATGATAGCAATCCCTATTTTAACCTTCTTTTTATTATCATCCTCCCTTAAGTTTTCAAGCTCTGTGGGTTTTTCATAGGACATTATTCGCTCATTTTTCTACGCGATTAGTTTCAACAGATTAAGGGGCAAAGTATAGTCGTAAACATCTTTTTTTTTTTAAATCAACCTTATTAAAACAAAAAGACCATTCAAAATTGACCTCCAAATCCCATATGAGATCATCCACTTTTTTATTGGGAAATTCATAAAGATAAAGAAAATGAAAGAATGGGCAAATGAAAATATCCATGGTCTACATATGCATATGTAAAAGAAAAATGAGTATTGGTATAAAGGAAATTTTATGTTCATAAAAAGTGATATGCCTTTCATTTTTGAAAATGATGGTCTAACATTTTAAATCTTTTACTAAAGGATTTTTAGATGTTTTTGGTCCAAAACAAACAAGGAAATTTCTTAGAATTACTTTGGAATTAGCCTAGACATTATAATTTTCTCAATAATAGTCTAATTTTTCTAGACATATCCAGAAGGACATAGGTGAATCATATGATTGTTGTGTGGTTTCTCTGCATTTCCTTTAATGGTGGTCATTTGAAACCTCTCAAAGGCTTCATTAATTATCGTTTGACTTTTTTTACCTTTTTTCTCTCCTGAATTGATGACCCTTTCATTGCAAAATTTTTTTTAATGAAAGGTAATGAGTTAAATTTTGGCTTGACTCTTGACCCATAGTCCAGTTATCTTATTTTCTCGAGTTTTGTTCTTAAGATTCTTCTTTTTTTTCCAGTTATGGCTTGAAAACCAATCCATGGTCACCCCTTTTGCTAGTTACGTTGTTAGATCAATTCATTTATTTTTAATATTTTTCAAACCCTTTCCAGCTCTGGTGCCTTTCCCTACTGTATGCTTAAGAACAATACAGGTACTCTTTGAGAGTTAAGGTTCTAAGATTAGAGATCTTTTTACAACAAAGGCAACATCGATAATTTTAAAAGCCTTGAATGGGGATTCTTAAACTTTAGCATTTACTTTGATATAAAATGCTTTACTAGAGACCATAGCTATCATGTCTTTTTCTTCAGATAGGCTGACCACCTTTTCATTGATTATGAATTTAACTTTCTAATGAAAAGATAATGGTACAACACTAACAGAGTGGATCCATGTCATCACAACCAATAATTATATACAGGAATAATATCCATCACATAAAACTCTACTTTAAATGGGCAAAGGTCGATATTTAAAGTGATTGAAATTGTTTAATTTCTTTCTTTGTTCCATAAAAGGCTTTAACAATTGTCTAGTTGTACTTAATCTGAGTAGAGTCAACTAGTAATCGAGATAAAGTGATTAGTGCCATCACATTCAAAGATGACCTATTACCAATAAAAACCCTAAGTAGTATAGTCCCATTATAATGAGTTGTTACATAAAGAGCTTTTGTTGAAGTAGTGCCTTTTGGAAGGATCTATTCGTCATCGAACAAGATGAAATTATCAGCAATGATATTATCTACCAATCTGTCGAGCTTGTTTATTAAAATATCTTGAAGGGCATGTGCCTGATTAAGCACATTTAGCAAGTATTATGGTGCAGCTCTAAACTAAGCAATAAGGTTAACACAAAAATTTTTGCTAGTTGCTGCTTTAGTTGCACCATAATACTATACTCGCCATGTTTTATAAATTTAAAAAATTTAGCTACTTTTTATTCTATCATTGGCTTTTGAACTTTTAATAGGGTATCTTTAGTTATTGTAACTTTTCAATTGTTTGCTCCTTCGTTTTTGCCTTAGCACATGCTTCACTAGTTTTAGTACCATAATGGCGATCACTTTAAGTCACGTGGCTAACCCCCATAATATCAATGATAACTAATTGGCTTACGCAACCTTTAGAGTCTTTACTTTACTATTATATTTGCATGGCACCTATTTATTTTCCATATATGGAATGGGTACTGAGGTTTTGATGATGAGTTTAGGAGTAATTTCAATTTTAAGATGTGTAACCTTTAATTGGTTGCAATAGATGACAAAGAGTCAATCGACCCTATATGGCAGCTGTAACGGTCATTCACTAGTCATTTTAATTCACTTTTTTTCCTTTTTTCCCAGCTTCTTTGTAAAATTCAACCTCTACATTATTCGTAATCCTTTGAATCATAGCTAAGAATTATAGGCAATTTTGTAGAATATGTCCTTAGGTCATATAAATCTTGCAAAAATTAGTCCAAGGATTTGATTGGTTGTCCATGTTTTCAAGGTCCTGACTAAGGAGTCTGGCTTTAGTTAAGATCAACTAAACCTTTTCCATCAAGGTTTAACCTCTTTGGATAGTTGTCTTCACCTATCGCTCTTCCATGATAATTAGAGTTCTAACTCTAGGTTTAGGATGATTAGGTAGAGTGTTTGTTGTGACATTGGGTCCTAGGTCATTGTCAAATTGAAAAGTGGCTTTCTCAAGGAGATTTTAAACTTTTTCTTAAAAGCTGGAGAATTCTCAATAAAATGACCCGTTACTCCCACGTCATATTCATAATGAGCATTTGCGTTATGCCATTTAGGGAAATTACCCTCATATGGTGTGACAAAGACGGGAGCTACTAACTGAGCCTGAAGAAGCTTGGCGTATATGTCCTTATAGGAATAAGGAAGAGGTTCATAACAGGGTTTAAACTGATCACCTCTTTGGGCTAGTTAGTTAGCATAGGGCTTTGGTTGATTTTAATAAGGATTTAGGAAAGTGATCTATGGTGTTTTGCTAGAGTGAGAGCTTAGGGTGCATTAAAAGAATATGTGTTTTAGGCCTGATGCCTTTGGTTTTGGTTGTAAGGATGAAGTCCTTTGCAATATGTCTAGTTGGCACAATTGACAAATAGAAGCTCTCTTTTTTTAGTGGATCCTATCTTTTTCCTAGTAAAAGACTTACACTCATGATATTTCTAGCTTTTATAGCAATCTCAATCATTTTTTTTAGATGACAAGGTCGACAAATTCTTAGCTACATTCTCCCCTAAATTGTCATAGTAAGAAAGGCATAAAGTGTTTACAAATAGCATGGTGATTTTTTTTTAGTCAGTTGGGATTGAACCTGAGAGGCTATATCCCTCTATCTCTTAGTGTATTCCTTGAAAGACTTCGTGGTCTTTTTTTTTCCATGTTTTGAAGAGATAGTCTATCTAGTACCCGCTCAAGCATATATTTATACTACTGTAGGAATGCATTGGCTAGATATGTTTATACTACTATAGGACACAACTGTAGAGCTCAGCCCCTTTATGTCCTTGAACCTTCTTTCAAGAAGCTATGGTTTCCCTTTTTTATTTTCTGCTTTAGCCTACTTCTTAGCCTTCTGTTTAAGCTTTTCTTCTTTATCAAGGTCGAGGACCCCTAAATCCTCTTGTGTTATGGTGATTCTTGCATCGCCCTTTGTGAGAAGGCATCAAGGTTAAAATATATAGTTTATGCCAAATTATTCACATGCACATTTTAGGCATTTATTAGTTGCAAATTTTGGGCATTTGGTTGTTATGCATTTTAAAGATTAGCCGATTGCCTTCAGCTTGTACTCTTTCAAATCCTTTCGTAGCAGTATCAATAATACTCTTTTAGACGCTAGCGGAATGGCTCACTTACCACTAGTAATTCCATCAACCTTGTTGTATTTTGTCCTATCATTTCATCATGGCCTCTTAGACTTTACGATGGCTTTTGTCCAGCCTTTCTAGTTTTGTTAAATGATCTTCTACCATTTTTTTGCTTTATACCAGCTATAATAACATTTTGTTGGTGGTAGTTCTATTGGTCTTTTCAGATTTTCAATATTGAAACCTTTAAAGTTTTAAAGTTTTCTTAAGTTAAATTTTATTTATGAATCGGTGATATTAATGAATGTATGGATATTTATGTATGCATGTGTATATATACATGGTATGAATGAGCATATAAATAATCATGTAATGCACTTGTAGGAAAACTTACTTTAGCAAAAGATTCCCAACTCAGAAATTTTCATTAGCTTTTTGGAGAATTACACATTATTGATCATATATGGGTTATATCCAAGGAAGATTTTGACTTGCTTATATTTTTTCTAAGCTTCTTTTAAAAACTTGAGTGCAACATACCTATATTCTCTTACGAGATTGATCTCTCTTTTCAAAATCTTAATCCTTTTCACCATTTCTCTTGCTCAGATTATAGCCAAGTGGATATGCTTTATAAGGTGGTCAATATACATCTACTGTCCTATACATCCAGTTTCCACCTTCTGAGCTTATTTTTAGCCCACTATAATTTCTTATCCTAATTAGCCTCTATCTCTTAGTAAGCTTGTACCAATGCATGGATATCTTCCCCTCACTATTGTAGTTCTTGCATCATTTCCTGAATGGTTACTCTAAGGGCCTCCCTTTCTTAAAGTAATTGGGATACTTTTCCTTGTTCTTCTTTTAAGGTAGCTCTAAGCTACTTTTTTTCTTTCAATGGATCTCCTCAACTGGATACCACTATCAATGTACCCCTTCCTTTCTTGCTTAAAAACAACTTTCCTGACCTCTTCTTATTAGGCCTTAACTTTTCATATCCCTAATTCTTCGTGGAGTTTATGCATTTTTTTAGTCATTCTCGTAGAAGTCCTACTTAAGCTCTTGGATATCCCAGTAAGTTTTATTTTCTTATTTTGCTCAACCCGATTTGTCTTCATCAAATTATAGTTTTCTTCCATCCTTCTAACATTTTTTTCCTTAGCTTCCATGTTTATTGAAGTGTCCAATTCTCATCACCTTTTTTTTTTTTGTTTTCATGTGGCTTCCTCTTTAGCTAGATTAACTTTGGAAAGCATGCCAGACTTTGGTTGAATAGGTACTTAGGGAATGGCTTTATCTATACTAAGGATAATCATGTTGCAGCCTCGAATATTCATCCAAGGATCATATCATGGTATGGTTTGATCAGTGCATACACTTAACCTATATTCAGATCTTCCCTTTTATTTTTAATTAGTCTCCTTAAGTGATTTTTTATAACCTTTCCCTTGATATTTAAGATCCATTCTAGCTATTTTTGAAGTCATCATGATAAATTATTGTGATCTATATTGCCTCCAAACCAACAACAGTGTGTACACTGTAGTACCCTAGATACCGAGCAAAGGCTTAAATGGTACATCCCCAAACTAGTGAAGAAAGGGCTTTGGGGAAAACCTATGATGCTTTCCATGTTATGTCTTCAAAGGCCATGTCCTTAGTGTCTCGACCCATTAATTCTTGGTCCTAACTTAGGTTATTCCTTTTTAATGAACTCTTGAAGAGGGATACAATGTGAGAAGTATGGTTTAATATTCTCAAACCTTTCACCCGAAAAGTGACTCTAAGGCCCAATGTATAATAGAAAAACACTCCCAAAATATCTTTCATGGCCTTTTTTCCAACATATATTTAACGCTCAGATTGTCTCGGCTAAAATAGTTGGTGCTGGGTGCATAATTTCTTTTTAGCTGATCAAATAAGTCTAAAACTATTGCTTCTATATGTCCTAACACCCTATGGAAAAAAACAAATCCATCTATGGCTAAACCAAATGCATTAAGAGCTTTTTCACTATTTGAGCGTATTCAGATTTGCTCTCATAGAAACTACCAAGAAATAGTATAAGTATTCCCTTTTTGCCTAATATGATGTGGCCTAACTCAAAATCTAGATCAATAATTTCACCTAATTCCTTATGGAAACTAGTTGCTTTGTGCTCTTTATAATAGATAGGTCTCATTTCCAAAGGTTCGAGCCCAAGCAAAGCTAAGAATTTTTCAACCATTGGAGTCATATCATGCTAATTGAATAAGAAACACCAACATGATGGATCCTAAAATTCTATCAAAGCTCGAACCAATTGTTAATTGATTTGTATCTTAAGAAAAAAGGCAATCTATCCATACTTTTAAGTAAATGGGGCTTATTTCACGTTCCCCTATTAATCCTTTATTTCGACCTATTCTCTTAAATTATTCTGACGAAGATCAAGATGTGTGATCTTTGGTAGTTTTGACACAAAATCCCTTGGTATACAGTTTCCATTATCTTTCTGATTTAACTCAGACTCAGTATAAATATCCTTGAATTTCTTGGAAATAACCACTATGTGTACTTGTTCAGCCATAAAATCCATTGGAAATTCACTTAAGTCAAAGTTCTAATCTAAAATGTCCTCCAATGCATATGAAAAAATTGCACCAAGAAAATATAAAAAAAATAATAAGTGAGTATCTCTAAGAAATATTAAATCAAAATAATAATAAAATTTCAAAATGAAAGACAATACAATTATAAATTATCCAAGTAAATGAAATATTCAAATAAAGAAAAAGAGAACAAAAGGTAACTTTATCCTTTTGTGAGTTCCTAATTTTTGGGTGACCTTTAAAATTAGGCATGGCTTTGACTTGGGGGGTTAGAATAGTTCACTATATATGGTTTAGATCAGACATCTAAATTAGTTCTTGAATCGCTCCTCGAGCTTGGAAAGAACTATTAAGGTACCTTAATCCTTAACCATCATTGGTTTTTGTTGAAACAAGTTCAATTCGAGTGGAGTACATTCCATGCCCATAACGAGGCTAACACCTCAGGCAAGCGTAGGAATTTACACCAGTAGGCTTTTCATTGGCCCAGATAGAGCCTAACACCTTAGAAGGTAGAGCTACTTCACCTCTTTTTAAAATACTGGGTTACTTGTGCCCCTTCCACAGATCTAGAGGAGAAACTAATGCACATAAACATGTTCAGTGGGAATGAAAGGACAAACAAACCTTTTTGTGACATGGTATTAAAAATAAAACCCATGTCTTATATTCCTAAGAGATAAGAAAAAAGCACAAAATGGAATAGTATAAAATTAATGAATATTAAAATAATGAAAATAAAATTTTTCTTTAGAAATACCAAGAATTAGAATTAAATATAGATTGAAACTGAAGTAGTCAAAATTTAATTAATACATAATTAATTTTATGCTTGACTTTCTAACTAGTCCTTAGTGGAGTCACCAAGCTGTCGCAATCTATTTGGGATGCAAACCCGACCATCAAATGTAAAATGTGGGTAAATCCTTCATTCCTATACATATCTCTATGATTATTTTTTGTATTTAGGGATTGAGCTATTGAGATAAATCACTCATCGATTTAACCTTGAATAGTCATTACAAAATAACTATTTTTGCCTTAGAGTCGTCGCCAATCTATTTTGCTAGGTGAGATTGGTCACTTATTGGAGTTCATATTTAAAACCCTCGTAAATGAGCTTTGAGGTCTATGCTTATACCAAAATTATGTGAAAGTATTCGAAAGTCGATTACGATCATGAGTAAGGTCGATTTTTCTCATGATGCCTAAAAATCAATATATCTTCATTGCGTGTTAACTTTAAATTTGATTTTCGTTCAATTTTGATATTCAATATTCAATAATAATTCTCGCATTTCAAAATTTCCTAAACTAAATTTGTTATTCCATTTGAGAAAATTAGGTTTTTAATATTTTAAAAAATCAAAATATTATTCACACCCCACTGAGGACCAAGGGAACATGAAAGCTTTTATTTTTATGAAATTCAAAACGTTTTGATTTTTCTTGTAAAGAAGGATATCTCATTATTAAAATAATCCGCAAAACCCTTTCTATATGTTAGAAGACATTTTATGTACTAATTTAACTAAGAGTTATTATCTTAATTTAAAAATTCTAATTTATAAAAAAATGCAAAAGATCATCCTAAGACTTAGTTTTGACGAAAAGTACAAAACTAGACTCTAAGGACTTAGACTTGATTGAAGAGACCAAAAAATATCCTTTAAAGTGCACTTTTGACATTAAAGTATCTCGATGACCCAAAAAGGCTCTGTTATATGGTGAATTAATAAAATGTTCCTAAGGTATACTTTCTACATGAAAGTATCCTGGTAACCTAAAAAACTCAAAAACATCATGAAAAGACAAACCTATCCCTAATGTGAACTTTCGACATGAAAGGATCCCGATATCATATAAGACTCAAGTTTAAGGTAAATTACTAAAATATTCCTAAAGTCTACCTCCAACATGAAAGTATCCCCGGTAATCCTAAAGGACTTAAAAATAATGAAATGAGAATTATACCTTAAATGGGCACCTTAGATATCTAATTAGGCTTAAAATGTAAAAATTGCTAAAAGGTTCCTAAATTACGTTTTGGCCCCAAAATGACTAAACATTCTAGAAATTCTTGTAAAATATACAAAATAAACTAAATGGATGATTTGATGTTGAAATGACACACTTAACCCTAAAATCCAAAGATTTACCTAATAAACCCTAAACTTTTTTAGTTTTTCACTTTAGTCCCTATATGACTTAAAATCATAAACAAATATCAATAACATCAAAATTAATATGGAATATTCACCAAAATAATTAGGAGCATTTGGCCAAGCACTTTTAGCCTTGGAGCAAAAATTTTTAATTTTTTCAAACAAGTACCTAAACTTTATAAAATTCTATAAAGACCCTTAAAGGGCTGGAAATGTATGACCATGTTAAAAATGCATGAAAATAATCCTAAAGGATTATTTTTTGCAATCCAAAAAAAATCATTAGGACCATTCAGCCAGGCACCTTTAGCGTTAGGACACAAATTTTTAATTCTTGCAAACAAGTCCCAAAACTTCATAAAATTCCAAAAATAGCCTTAAAAGGCTAGAAATTATGATATGCATCGAAACATATTAAAAATGCATGGAAACATGGAAAATTCAATAAAAGTAATTAGAACCATTTGGCCAAGCACCTTTAGCCTTGGAACAAAAACTTTTAATTTTTGCAAGCAAGTCCTTGAATAAAATTCCGAAAGACCCTTAAAAGGCTAGAAATGTATGATATGCATTTAAACATGTTAAAAATGCATGAAAACAATCTTAAAGGACCCACTAAGCTTTAGGCCAAGCATGGATGGCCTTGGGAAAATTTTTGCAATTTTGCAATTTGGTCCTTATATTTTCCATATTTATAATTTAATCCTAAATATCACTAAAACAAACATGAAAATTCATCCAAAGGCCACCGCCATATTCGGCCTTCATTAACAACAACCAAGTAAAATTTTCCAACATAGCTTCGTAAATAACAAGATAAACAAATATACTAGTTTGTACCAAGCTCAAATATGCATGAAGTCATGAGAAAGAACAACACATCAACATATTTTATCAATAATCAACATGAAAATGCCAAGGAAAATAGCACAAAATTATGTACATACAAAGATAACATTATTTCGACAACAAACACATTTTTTTTAATGAAAATCAAATTTTTATTAAGAAAAATCAAATTTAACAACTAAATCAAGAAAAATTGTTCATGCTCATCATACTTGGCCTTTAGACATGGATCAAAATTCATGAGCACAAGTAATCATCAAGCTTACTAAAAGGAAGAAATATGATGGAAATGAACAAAAATCAAAATTTTTCCAAGTAAAACTACTTTAAAAGTGTAGGAATTTGGAAAAACCTTGGTATTTCTTAAAAAAAATAGCCAACTTTTGCTTATGAAACCATTAGGTCCAAAATGAAACATCCACTCCTCTTTATAAGAGGGTAGATTCGGTCAAGGGAGAAAAAAAACTCCCTTGGCCGAATTTTTTTTTCTTTTGATTTTATCTATTTGGATTTTTTTTGGTTTAGATAAAGATTAATTAATGATTTTTGTCTTTTTGTCTTAGTCATTATCTAAATCCATAGGCTTCATGATGATTATGATAAACACATCTAATGAAATTGTTAGGATGTAAATAAATTAGTTAAGAAAAATTCAATTCCAACTGAATTAGTTCTCATGTAACTAAATTATCAAATTCTAAAATTAAAATAAACATAAAAAATTGTAAAAAAGAAGAAATAAATAAAATCATAATTGCAAAATTATATAAAAAATAAATTATAAATATTAAATTATAACAAATTAAAAATGCACATTTAAGAAATAAAATTTCATATAATAATTTCATACAAGAACTTAATCAAATAAGAAGTTCAATTAAATATCCATATACCAATTTTTGACCCAAAAGAGTTAAAAAAATTTTTGGGAGAGAAAAAGCTAATGAGCTTTGTTGTAAAATCCAAATGGGCCTAGTGGAGTTGTTAGAAAATTCCATATGGGATTTTTAAAAAAATTAAAGTAGGCTTTTTAGGCTTGTCAGAAAACAAACATACGCTCGTTGGACTTGTTGGAAAGTTTATGGATTTGTTGGAGAATATATGAGTTTTAAGGCTTATTAGCTAAATTTAAAGGTTTTAAGCCAAAAATAAATTCCTTGGCCCATAAAAAAACAAATAAATAAATGAAAAAATATTTAATATGCGTAAATTCAAATAAAAATTTCTATGGATAAACCCTAGTGAGGGAAGTTAATTAAAAAAACATTTTATGAACATTTAAAACATATATATGTATCCAAAAACGTGGAAATTCTAAAATATTGGGGTCCAAAAGGAAATTTAATGTTTTACTCAAAACATTAATCAACAAAAATAATAACGATGAAAACTTGAAATTTAAAGCATGTTTTACCAAAAAAATTTGGGAGCAGGACACTCTGGTATCATGAAAAATTCAAAAGTAAGTAGTAAATTTGACAATTTGATACCTTGTGGTATAAAATGCTAATATGATTTTTTCTTAAACATTTTAGACTTTTTACAGTAAGTATCAGTATAAATACTACTCGAGTATTAGTAAAAATATACAACAGTCGACTCACCAAGTTTCATGAAAAAATATATAAAAATCCCTAAAAATAAAAATTTGACCATGATATTGTATCTAAAGTTAAATTTAAAAATTTAAGAAAATGGCATTTAGAAACTAATTCTTCTACTTAATGTTTGCCTTTTTATCCGAGATTTGTTCTTTATACCCTTAAAATTGCACTTTTTCTGTCACATGCAGAAGCGGCTATTTAGGCATGACTAAATAGGTCTTGAAAATACCCAATCCATCTAGAGAAGGTCAATTCCCACTAGGGCAGCCGCTAGGTTCTTAGTCTCAAATATTTTAGATTGTCGGAGAAAAGGCCTTAAAAAATTAGGTGTCTACAATAGCTTATGGACATGTAGAACATTTTTAAAGGTAATTTGTGGGCAAATTTGAATGCCTCCAAAACTAGCCATTATGATAAATGGCCCATCTACTCTAGAACTTTTCTATTGCTACGGTAGGGATTGTAGGTACTAAATTATGATTGGAAGTCGACCATATGATCTGTAGCCCTTGAATCAATAATCCAAGAACTGGAAAGGACTTTATCTAAAGCATTTAAAAAACAAAAAAGAATAGACTTACCTAAGAGTGCAGGGGAAGATGCCTCACTATTTTTGGATTTCTCTAGCAACCCTAGTAAGTTTTTAAGCCTTTTAACCTCTTCTTTAGTAAACTATCCTTGTTCTGAAACTGGACTTGCTTGTGTTATAATGTTGTAAGCTTAAGTTTGAGTTTGTCATCTCTTTTATCCCTTATATCCCCAATCTTGGCTTAAGGTGGTAGGTTTACCATTTAGCTCCCAGCATTTTTCTTAAGTGTATCTTGACTTTATGTAATAAGTACACTAGGGACTTTTCTTAGTGTCCCTTCTTATTAACTTTGAGAACTTAATCAAATTTTAATTTCCTTCAATATTCATAAACGTTGTTTCTCCCTTTGTTACAATAGCTGATCTATCTTGGTTTTCCAGCATAGCCTTTCTGCTACTTTCTTATACTTTTATTAGGGAATTGACCTCATTTAGTGATGGTATTTTTTCCTTACTAAGGATTAAAACCCAAACTTAGTCAAGCATACTATTGAGTCTAGTTAGGAAGTCATACACCCTTTCTTTTTCAATAAAATTCTTTAGTATTGTAGCATTTTTAAGGTATCTAGTTTTGATGCTGCTGTAATGGTCCAATTCCTGCCATAGAGTTTATAATGAGTTTGCAAACTCAGCCACTGTTTTGTTGTCTTATTTTATGGCACTAAATCTTCACTTTAATCTCTTAAACTTGTGTTGCATCTCGAGCTTTTAAATAGGTTTGTCTAACAGCATCTTGAACTTTGTTGGCTATAGATAAGATCACATATGTGTCCCTTATCTCGGGACTGTTAGAGTTCCATAGCCATGACTTAATCATGGAGTCTGCTTCATCCTTGCTATAAATTTTGGATCATTTGGCTCCAAAACTGTCCCTATTAAGTGGCTAAATTTCCCTTTTCCCTTAAGATATGTCTAGACAAATTATGATCATTTTAAGTAATTTTTTCTAGTTAACCTATAGGCTGCCTAGATATTCTGTAAGTTTCCATATGAATGCATTAACTTTTCTCAGATAGTGCCTTAATTTCATACATAATTTGGCTTGAAAAGTAAGGTTTTTAAGAAAAATAGCAATAAAGACAGAAAGAATTGTTGAAGAAAGGAAGGTAATGAAGACCTAAGAACAATTGAAAGTATGGCAATTAAAGCCAAAAAATCGAATGAACTCTAGAAAAAACTCCTAAAGCTCTAATACCATTTGGAAAACTGAAACTAAATTATATGAATTTCTTATTTCTATATTCCATCTCTATACAACCATACTTAGGTCTATTTAAAAGTACAAAGAGGGTATCTTAAATAGAATAATGAACTTAGAAATCTAGAATTTAAATGCCTAAGTCAACTACCTTATCTCCATATAATTAGTCCCTTGATTTAAGGAGTCCTAGTAAATAGAAAGATTATTTATAGCTATCAGTAATCTAGAATAAGGTCAAGATTAATAGTTTAGGATGAGATCGATAATATCTTCTAATAAAGTTATCTTAAGTAAAATTGTTTGATAAACTAAAAGAAATTAAATGTTGACAAGTAAAGTACTGAATTTTTAATAGTAAAATTATCAGCATTGAATTTGTATTCCAAAAAGTTTGGTATCTTACTGAAAATTAAGTATGGAACAAACCATATTGTTTGATAATTATAAATATTAAATTTGGAAAATTATTTATTTCAAATTTTTAATATTGGTTTTAATAACATTGATATCGTTCTTGGTGCTCTTGCATAATAATTAAAAGTTTAATTTAAACATTTTATTTTTTTTACTTAAAGAAAAGATAATTTTGTATAAATGTATATTTTTTAAAAATTAAAATTAAATTAATCTATTCTACATAAGTGATAAATAGCTTTCAACTTGCTTATCGTATTCAATATATTTTATTAAGAATTTTTAATTAAGTAACATTTAGAACGAGTCATCCAATGTATTAAAAAATTAAATAATTGAAATTTTTTTCAAAGCTGTGAAATATGTGAATAATAGATAGTTATCCAAGATAATGACAAGATTAATGACTCTTTCATCCAAAAAAATAAGTCCAATTGGTGGAAGAAGATCTTTATTTCCCTATTAATCAAGGATCAGTATTTATGAAAATCATTTTGAAAATAAAATTTTAAATACGCCAAATAAATATGGAGTGTGTGTTGTACATACATATTCTCTAAATTAAGCATATAAGCTTGTGTCAAAGCTATTAGAGCTTTAACTGCAACTTCCATTGATCACGTCTATATATTTCAGATCTTTCATTGTAAACTATCATAACAAATTTATATATCTATGATACTAAATCCTAATTGTTAGAGTAATAAATTATTATTTGCAATGTGCCTCCGGCGAAAGGAAACGCATATGGCTTGAAAGTATTTCTCAATAAGGAAATATCTTTTGATCGAGACTCTTCCCTTTTTTGATGCAATAGGAGCAAGAAAGTATGGATTCTCGGCTCTTAACCATGAAAAGGGATAGTCAGATAAATTGATCATCCAACTAGTTTTGAGTGGCCACCACAAAGTGGCCAACCATTGGAGTTGCCATTGATCATTTAGGCTAGGTATAATCAAATGCTTACTAAAACTGATATTCAGAGTTACGAAACTCAAAACATCAATTTCGTGGTCTATGTAATTTGAAAATTCAACTGTTAGGTTTGGGAGTCGGTTACATGCAAAGAGGTATGAACCACTCCGCGATGCCTGAAAATCAATACATTTCTAGCCATATTTTAACTTGGTTTCTGTTTCCTTGATTTTGACTAGTCATTATTTTGATAAAATCACCTTTAGGTATGAATTTACGTAAAATGATAAAATCAGGTTTTAATGAAGTAATAGACTCTCATATGTGCCTCAAAGAGGTAGGGAACATAGAGATTTTGACTGAAAATGATCTATGGATTTAATTTTTTTTAAAAGCCAGATATTTTGTCTCAAGCACCAAAGAGATACCAATTGAAACATTGCCTTTGTGAAATTTTTAAAATAATTTTGAAAACATGAATGCAAGATGACCAACATAAAGGAAAATAAGTTAATAAGATGATAAAATGAGATAATACTGTGTAAAATAAGTTACACAAAACATTAAAAAGGAAAAGAGAGGGACAACCAGAATATATCTGATAATTATCATCAATTATCTTAAAATAACCAAATTAACTATTTTGGAAAGGAGTTTCCATTGATTAATTAAGGCATCAAAATCAGTTTTGAATTTTGCAAAAGTTCGAAGTGACCAAGGAGAAAGAAATTTTAATTTTTTTCTTCACAAGTTTTGAAAATGGGGTTGGAATATCCTCTCAAAAGTTGATGTTAGAGTGTCCTCGAAGATGAAAATTTTAGTGACTTTTGAAATTTAAATGACATTTGTAAAGGCAAGGGTACAATATCCCTTCAGAAAATAGGGTTAGAGTATTCTTTTAGAAGATAGGTTTCGAGTATCCCTATGGATGAAAACTTTGATGATTTTAGGGAGGTAAGCTTGAAAGATTTATATTGACAAAGGTTCAGTGATTTCTTGAGAAAATGATATTTTTGACAAGTCCTTGACAAATAGGTGATTTTTTATTAAAAAAATTAATAAAAATAAAGTTAACTGGATGAAGATTGTTATGCCTTGATTTAGGCCTACGAGGTTGACGCACATATTTTAACTCAAAAGGACTAATCGATGCCACTTAAAGGCATTTAAATGTCTTGAGTAGGAATCTAGAAAAATCACTTAATTTTAACTAATGCTAAAAATAAAGGATAACATCGCATTGTCCTCCTTTCTAAATGTATTCTGAGTAAATTTGGAAGTGTTAAGGGCCGAATGAGGTACCATTGGAAAGGTGGCTCGATAATGTTTAATATAAAAACATTCTAAAAATCGTAAAAAACCATCTTCTAGGTGGAAATAATATTTGAAATTAGGTCTAATGTGACACTAATAGCACATCTATGGGAAAAGTGCTCAAATTTTGAAAAATCATTCCTAACCCATATAGAATCATTATATTGCGAATGATACTTTTCAAGAAAAAAAACTTAATTAACTTTTTAGGAAAAATATTTTAATAATTCAGAAAAATCATTTAGTGAGCTAAAATGGCCTAAATAGAATGCAAATCGCTGATTCTAAGGGTTCCGAATAGCATAAGTTTGAAAAACCATAACTCTCTTATCCATAATCAAAAGGCAAATGAAATACCATTGGAAAGGTAATTTGATGCCTTTTCAGGGGAAAATATAAAAAAGTCTTGAAAAATTATTTAATTTTCAAAAATAATTTTTGAAGTCATACCTACAGTGCTGCCAGCATTAAAATAGGGGACTTTTAGTTTTCTCAAGGTTTTTTAGGACTAAACTTAGGCCATAGACATCTGAATGTCTGTGGTAGAAAGGAATGAGTGACATGGCTTCATGAGCTCATTTATCTAGAGTAGTTTGGGATGATGGCCTATTAACAATGTCACGAACATGAAGAATCTAGGTAAAAGATCAAGGCACCAACAACTTGGAATAATAAAAATTATTTTTGAAAATAGAATATTTGGCCTTAAAAATCGTTAAATCCAGACATAAAAACTTGATTTTTTCCTAAGATTGGAAAACCAATGATTAAAAACCTTAAGTCAATGTTTGTCCTTAGAAAAATGATATTTTTGAAAAAATAGAAAACAAGCATTTTGACAAATATGTGATGAACTAAGTATGATATTTATAACAAGTAAACATGTAAAACATGTTTAAGCTAGCAAAGATAGTATTTTAACATAGAAATAAGGATAAAACTTTAAGAAAGATATGTATAGTGCATAAACATACTAGATTATGCTTGTGAAGACATAAAATATGGTATGAACATAGAAAAAGATGTTCTCATAAAATGAACACAAGCTGTACATTTCATGATAGCATAAAGATATAATTTTAGGTAAAAGAGGATGCATTAACATGTTTTCATGGCATGGATAAAGGCTAGAGATTTCATAAAAACTTAAATTTCATGCATTAATGTATGACAAAATCATAGAGAGAATGCATAGAACCTACAAATGGTCATGGTTGTGTAAAAGAGGGTCATTAGCATGATAGAGCATATGCAAAAAGCAATAAACATGAAAAGATGAGTGAATAAGATATACAACGAAGTTTTAGCAGTTTTCTTCCTTAAAAAGTAAGCTTTTTCTAGTGAAAGTATTGCCTTTCTAACCTTTCTCTACTTACTATAAAGCAATAAGAAGAAAAGTAAGTAGAAATAGCTTGAAATGGTGCCTTTGAGGTATTTTTGGGGTGGCTTAAATGAGCTTAAAAATATAAAGTGTTGTTTCTAGTTTTGTGGTGGTTGAGGAATGTTTTTTGGAAAGTATTAGAATGAATGTGTAGTCTGTTCAGCTGAGAATATTGGCTTTATATGACCATATGAATAGTAAAGACCACATGCAAAAAGTAAGGCCATTTGGTGGTTTTAGTGCATGACCTCTAATATGGACAAAAAACTATGCTCAGCTGATAATTAAATCCAGTGGCTAGCTTAGCAAAAATAGTGGATTGAGTCTACTTTTAGTAGTTGAACAATGAGAAAGTTGACTATTGCCCTTTAACAAATTGAATTAAGTCATGTATATGTCCCTTGTTATGGCTATTTAGGCCTTAAAAATTTGATTAAACTCAATCACAAGTCCAATGCTGAGTCTTGCTAAGAATTTGGATGATTTTTTGGTGCCAAAAACATGGTCTAATTTGTGTTTTAATGAAATAAGGGTTAAAAGGTAAAAAATACCTCGAGGTAGGCTAAATACACAGGATGTATCGATACATTGCATGTTGTATCAATACATTTAGGCAAAAAACCCAGAATGCATCGATAAAATGAAGATTATATGGATACATTCCCAGAATATATTGATATAATCATTCATGTATTAGTGGATTTTGACTAAAATTCAAATTTTAGCCATGACATAAAATGTATCAATATAATTGACCCATTTACCGATACATTGACTTATGTATCAATATATTCCCCTTTTACATCAACAAAAATAGTGAAATTTTGAATTTTGAAAATATAGAGGCCCTGTATTGATACATCTAGGCCATGTATTGATACATTCATGCAAAAATATAAATTTTTCATACCTTTGGCCCTCCGAACACCTTACTTTAGTTAGGAATGATGGATGACTAACTTGTGCTTGTTCGTATGACCTAGATGACACCTTGAATAATGACCTTTGATGCCTCCTACTTACAGTTTTGTTTAACACGATCCCTAGGTATTTCAAACCTTCCACAAAAAATTTTTCACCTGGAGCGATGTCCCCTAATAATGCTCAGTGATATGGCACCTAACATTTATCCCCATTTTTATTTTTAATTTAAATCCAGAGATGTCAGAAATTAGCCCAGACAAAATAGGGTGTTTACAATCATTGATTACAAACTTATAGTTGCCACAAATAATTTTAAACATTGAGGCTATAATAAACCATGGGTTTAACTCAACTGGCCAAACACCTTTCATAAAATCAAAGTGAAAACGTTAATTATCTACAATGCGAGGGATACAACAAAAAGTAAAGGTCGCTATTGACCTGATCTTTGCAAATAGAAGCAATTTTACTAACATATTTGTGAGCTCACACTGAAAATTGGTCCACAAACTTTTCTAGGACACCATAAATGCTAACTTCTAGCATCCATATAATAAAGTGAAATATGATTAAGCAGTCTAACACACCTATAAAGCAACTAAGTTAAGCAATTAATCATTAAAATCTTCTTTTCAATACCTAAAAGTGAAAGACTTTCAATAGTCGCAAGTTGTTCTTTCTTTTAAATAAGTGTTGTGTTGATGTCAAAATATGTTACATTGTTTAGATCTAGTAATTTGTGCATTCTTGCATTTGTATATATTTTATAAATTTTGATATGTATTGATTTTGACTCACTTATATATTTATGTCATTTTATGCTATTTATTGCATCATATCATATTTTGAGTCAAGTTTTAACTATTTTTCTCATATAGGAGATTTTTAATATAGTTTAAAACATTGTTTTTACTTGACCATGCATCAGGAAAGTTTAGTACATAAGCTTTTTCTAAGCTGATGTTATAAAGTTTATAATGCTTGTATTTACATATTTTCTTACAATTAGTGGGCTTTCGTCTTTCATTTTTTTGCTAATTTTCTCTTTACACCATAATTCAAATGAGAAAATACGTTAATACATATTTTACAGGTCTATGTTTGTTTCAATTTCGCACACTCCACACAATTACATAGAATTTTTTTTGCCATATTAAAAATTTTTTTAATCAATAAAAAATTCCACCTTATTTTCATATTTTTCAAAAATAACCATGAACCCTAGAAGAGATAAAATATGAAGAAATGCACTCAAGGCATGGCCTAGTGACAAAGGTTTGCTTGGGCATGTATTATGATGTATGTTCTGGGTTCAAATCCCTTATTAAAAGAAGGGATCATGATGATGGATAGCTATGCTAGTCATTTTAAGGTTGGCAAGAAAAGGTGAGCTAAAGTATTTAGCCTTCCTTAAGTTTCTGTTATGTTAAAAAAAAAGATAAAACATGAAGAAGTTTTCGATAGAAGTGGAGGGAGAAAAGTCAGATTATAGTTGATTCGACATTAATAGGTTAGATCTGACCATGCTCACATTTTAGATCTAGCTTAGATTAGATGGTTTGATCTTTCTTCTCAATCTCCATCCCTTTCCTTTACTGCTCTATTTCTTATCTCCTCTTCTTCCCTTCATTGTAATCTTTACTTCTCTCCCCTCCTGGAACTTAAATCACTTGTTGTTGTACTGGTTGATTTTAGCTGACCAAAACACAAAGAAAAAATAAGAAAAGATATAGATGTGTTCTAAAGAGTAATCATGAATAAGATAATTTTGCTAATAATATCATTAGAATTACCAATAAATTTAGAGTTAGTCAGATTTCATAAAGTATGGCTAGAGTTGATGGCAACTGTGCTTAGCTCCATCTAGCTTGATCTGTGGATATCTTTTAAGTTTTTTATTTTTTTTCATTTATGTTTACATAAAGAACATATTTACATGACTTGAATGATAATATGTCTATTTATATTTCAAATTTAAACAAATGGCTAAATCTTTATATTTAAAATTTTATCTGAAGAAACTATAGATAGAAAGAGATATTAAAATTGTCTAAAATTATTGCAAATTTAAAATTTTTTTATACAATTTAACTTCAAAATTATGAATACTTTTTTTATCTTCATTAGATTAATTATAATTCTTTTATTTATTATACCTTCTATAGTAAATAATAATTTTTTTCCTTTCGATTTTATAATTTTTTAAAAAACTTTTTAAGATATATTTCAATGTTTTATATATAATTAAAATCTCAATAAATTTCAATAAACGTATTAAAGTTTTGTGATGTTTTGGTGCAAAAAAGTTTCAAGACTTGATTTTAGTTCAAATGTTGAACAATTCTTTCATGTTTAAGATTGAATCATATTTCTTTTAATCAAATATCCACCATTAATTTTTCCTAATTTTATTTATTTCAAATCCAAATAAGGACCGTTTTTCTTTTGAAATAATCTCCTTAAAAAGTCTAAAAATCAATATCAAAGGAACACAAAAGAGTACTTATTTATTATAATTTTATACTGTAGTGAACTATTGTAACTATGATAGATTACAAATAATTTAACAACTACTTTGGATGAAAAAAAAAGTATATAGCTACCATCTTTTAAAGAAAAGATGCATGAATGTATTTATTAGATGAAAGAATGCATTTTGTTGGATTAAGGAATTTATGTATTTATTGGATGGAAAAATATATCTTTATAGCAAATAGTTGTAATGGTATGTAAAAAGATTTATCAATTAAGACATTTCTATTTGATTTGTGTTTTCTGGTGGTCTATAAATACCAACCCAATTGTCCAAATATTTCTATTTTAAATCAATTCTAAAATTAATAGAGTTTTAGAAAGAATAAGAGATTAAAAAGTTCTTAAATACTTTTAACTGCAAAACTCATAAGGCTTCATTGTATCCTAGGAGTGTCATGGCCTAGACTTGTTACCAGACTTTATATAAGGGCAAATAACTTTCTAAGGAAAGAAACTCATCATGCCTCAAGTCTTGATTCCATTTTTGTTCGTGTCTAGTCATCTACATCATTTTTCCAATAATTTCATAAAGTTATTTTGAGCTTGCTTTAGAGACAAATACCACCTAATTAATCAAGAGTTCATGAAGTTGGATCATTTTGATGGCCTTCATTTTCGCTAATGGAAGGATAAAATGATGTTTCTTTTTACTATATTGAACATTTGCTTATATCCTAGGTCCAGATTAATATGGTGTGCATATTGCAATGATTATTGAAATTAATATGGCATCACATGCCAAGTCTTTTGAATGGTGGCCTGATTCAAGGGCTACTGTCCATGTATGCAATGAGTGAAAGCACTTCAAAAACTATGATGAAATTGAAAACTGAAACGGTCTTATTGGTAACAATAATTTTATCAACATGCTTGGTCAAGGGATGAGAAAACTAAATTTTACTATCGAAAAGAAATTAACATTAATAAATTTTCTTCATGTTCCAAATTTAAGGAAGAATTTAGTGTCTATTAATTTGCTCTATAAGAAAGGGTTCTAAGCTATCCTACAATTCGATAAAGCTATCTTGCTTAAGAATGATGTATTTATGTGAAAGGGATATTATATTGAAGGAATATTATATTAAAGATATATTCAAACTTAGTATTGAATAAAGTTAATTTTTCTACTTATATTGTTAAATCTTGCTTATTATGGCATGTTAGATTAGCATATTTAAATCTTCAATATATGCACAAGAATAATTATATTACCTTTAGTGATAATGATTTTTAAGATAAATGTGAAATATGTATATTCAAATAAAAAATCACTAAGAAACTTTTTCATAAGGTTAAAAGAAACACATAAATTTTTGAATTAATACCTTCAGATATTTGTGATCTATTGAGAACCCCGATTTAGGAGCAGTTAAATGAAGTTCTCACAAAAGGGGAAAAGTAATTTTTAATAACATTCACAGATGATTTTTCTAGATATACTTATGTTTATTTAATGAGAAATAAAGATGAAGCAATTAAAATGTTTAAACCTTATAAATTCGAAGTAAAGAATTTATATGAAAAGAAAATTAAAATTTTTCGCAGTAATAAAGGTGGAGAATATTTTTCTATTGAATTTAATGCTTTTTGTGAGGAGCATGGTGTAGTACATTAATGTTCTGCACCTATAACTTCACAACAAAATGGTTTAGCAAAAAGAAAAATTTATACCTTAGTGGATATGGTTAATTCAATAATTTTAAATGCAACATTACCCTATACCTTATGGGATGAAGCATTATTAACATCCTGTTACATCCACAATAGGATCTCTTCTAGAAAAATAAAGGTTTCTCCATAGAAGAAATGGAAAAAAAAGAAAATTGAATTGAAATATTTCAAATTATAGGGGTGCTTGGTTTTTTCTAAGGTTCTTAATCAAAAGCTTAGTAAGTTAAAGTCAAGGGCTCTAAAAAGTGTATTTACAAGATATGTCCAAAATCTAAAGCATATAGGATATTAGACTTAGTGTCTAATACAATTGCCAAAACTAGAGATGTAAAATTTAAAAAGAATAAAGTTTGTAATGGTTCAACCCCAACTTTAGAAAATCCATAACTGGATCAACAATATTCCATCAAAGAAATCTTAATTGATCAAAATAATAAGCATTTTCGTGGTGAGGTGGTTATAGAACCAAGTAAAGCTAAAAGGTGAGGAAAGAAATGAACCTAGGTCCGAAATTTAATTCCTCACAATATGTGGTTTTTCTTATTGAAGGAAATAGGGATTCTATAATTAATAAAATCCTTATAATGTTGAATGTGGAAGGAAATCCACAAAATTATAGTGAAGTAATGATTTCTAGAGATTCAGCATTTTGGGAAAAGGCAATGAATGATGAAATAAACTCAATATTATTAAATAATATATGGGTCATAGTACATTTGCCTCTTGGATCAAAGCTAATTAGATGCAAGTGGATATTCAAAAGGAAATATAATATTGATGGTTTATTATAAACATTTAAGGCTAGATTAGTAGCCAAGGGATTTAGACAAAAAAGGTTTAAATTATTTTGACATCTATGCGTTGGTGGCTAGAATGACTTCAATTAGGGTTTTTTTGGCATTAGCATCTATTTATAAGTTGCATGTACATTGAATGGATGTTAGACAACCTGTTTAAATGATTAACTTAATGAAAAAGTATATATTAAACAATTGAAAGATTATTTACTACCAAAAATGAGAAAAAAGTTTCTAAAATTTAAGTCATTATATAGCTTAGAAAAGCCTAAATAGTGGAATAAGAAATTTGACTAGTAACCTTGTCAAATGGTTTTATACATAATAATGTTGATAAGTGCATTTACTTTAATTTGACAGAAAATTATGGAGTGATTACTTGTCTTTATGTAGATGACTCATTAATTTTTTGAACAAACTTGGAAGTTGTTTGTAAAACTAATGAGTACCTAGCTTCAAATTTTAAGATGAAAGATCTAAATGAAGTAGATACTATTTTAGGTTTAAAAGTGCAAAAGCATAGTAGGGGCTTTATATTAAGTTAGTCTCATTATATCAAGAAATTACTAGAGAAATTTGAGCACATAAAGTTTAAAGATTAATCTCCATATGATCCTAGCTTTAAGTTATTTAATAATTCTAGATGGGCAATAGCATAATTAAAGTGTTTTAGTGATATATGGAGTTTAATGTGATCTAGTTGGGAATTATTGTAATTGTGACAGATTACATAAAATTGATAACCGCCCAATAACTACCATTTTCTAATAAAAAGATGCATGAATGCATTTGTTAGATGAATGAATGCATTTAATGAAAGGATACACTTGTTGATGGAAAATTATATTATTATAGCTAATGGTTGCAATGGCCTATGAAAAAACTTATCAACTGAGATATATCTCTTTGATTGTCTTTTGGTAGTCTATAAATACCAACCACAATTGTAAAAATATTATATTTAGAATTAATTCCAAAATCCCTACAGTTTTAGAGAGAATATGAGGTTAAGGAGTTCTTATAATTGCAGAAATCATAAGGCTTTGTTTTATCATGGGAGTGTTATTGCCTAGAGCTATTAGTGTACTTTGTGTAGGGGCAAATAACTCTTTAAAGAAGGCGATTCGTCATGCTTCAAAGTCTTAATTCATTTTCTATCTATCCATTTGCATCATTTTTCCAATATAAGCTTATTAAAGTTTAATTACTTAAACAATATGAGTTTCAGTATTGGTAGGCATGGTAGTTATTAAACTATGTATTCATATTACATAAAACAATAACATTTTTCTAAAAAATTTAATAATTAATTATCAATATTAAGCATTTTATCCCTTTCAAATATAAAAATATAATATCAGATGAAATTAACTTTCTGAAAGTTCATTCATTTAGCAAATAATTATACCAAAATATAAAATTGAAAAATTCTTCAAAACTTATTAACGAATATAATTAAACTGTACCATGTAATATAATATACAACTTTTGTTACAAAATAGTATAATATAATATTCATTAATGTGAAGGGAATCAAGTATTCCCATATTTGACTTCATGCCCAACATTTGACATTAAAAAGAAAATAAAACTTACAAATATTATAAGCGTAATGAAAACATAAAACAAAGAAACAATCAAATTTCATTAGGATCTTTAGTTCATGATGTACATGTGATTGCCAAACATTTTACATGACCAAGACTCTCTAACATTCGAGATCATACCTCTTTAAAGACTCGTAAATTTGAGAAAAGAATATTGCACCATGAAAACATCCAAGAAATATTTACATCCAAGCTTTTATAAAATCATAAGTGTTTTTAAATGTAACATTTTCATGGTAATTCTTAGCATAATGCTTGAAATCTTCTCAAGATCTAGGATTTCTCCAGTCCTAGCTAGAAGATCTTTTGATATCAAACAAAAGGTATCTTGCTAGGTTTTTCTCTTAAAAAGATTAAGAACATTTCTTAATGGAAAAGAAACAAAAAAATATAAGAAAAATGAGATTAGGGTGTGGTCATCTCAATGTTTATTTTGGATTTTGCCAAAATTGAGGGATTTTATTTTTTCTTTTTAAGAAAAATTAAGGCAATAAAGAAGACTATTTTCTCTCCATCAAGCCCTGCAGCTAGCACTTATTAGTCTATATAGGGAGGAGAAAGTTTGATCAAAATTGAAATCTCCTAGTCTAGATAAAACTCTTTCACTTAGTCCAAACAAGATTCGGCCTATCTTGGATTCTTAATGGACTAGTTCAAAATACAACTACAAGAAAACCCAAAATAGTATTGTCCAGGTAAGGATTTAAATGCAAAGAATTTAATTCTCAATTAAATTGCTTGCCTAAGTGAAACAATTTTACTTCATATAATTCTAATCAAATAATTATCAAATAATTTATTTAATTCACCTTAAAAATTAAAGAAGATCAATTGGCCAAAACTAAAATTACCATAATAAAATGTCTAAAGTTGATATTATCTTGATAAGACATTCTTATTTTTGTTCCAATATGAAAACATCTAAAATTAAATTTCATAAATCTAATCCAAATCTTAATTAGATCTTGATTAAACTAATTTAATTAAATCCTCCATATTATACCTTATGTTTAATTAGGTTAAAATTAAATCTTAATTTCACTCCAACTCATCCGTCCTATTGTGTGTGAGCCTATAAGTTCCAACATGTTGGTAATGAATATAATTAATCTTATTTAACTATGTTCATAGACTAAGAGTAGGTTCTACCAACTCATCATGACCACTTAAATATTGAAGAGTTAAAGTGACCTCATTAAAACCTGTCAATGACTATTCTTTTATTGTAATTCAATTTTTTCACCAAATATCTCAAAATTAGCATGAATATGGTGCAGTTTCTACTCATCCTTCAATCATTATTAGTTCTTACATCTCATGGTTAACACTATGAGAAATAACTTCTCTTAAATTCATCATGTTTTGGCCAAGACTTTAATCTGATTAACTACAACCAAAAACTGATAGGATACACCTCTGATGTCGCTAGGAATAGTGAATCTAGAGAAACTCATACACCTTCATATGCTTCATGCCATGCTTAAAATCACCTTATTGTAGGCATCCTTCATCTTAGACTCATTTAGATGAAATCAAAGTATGACACTCCCAATACAAGATAACTTGATTTAGAAAGTCATAAGACTAGTTATACTATTAGCAGTGAGATCATTTTCATAAGCACTTAAGTGACTAATGGATAATAGAGTTCTCACACTGACCATATTTAGTGAACATGTTTCCTCAAAATAAGCATCTACATGCTATCCTAAGTATGCCTTATACTCCAACTTCTAAGATTAGTTGCTTACTTCATAAGTAAAAGGGCATATTTGATAACTTTATAATATATAGTTGTTTAGTCTATTTATGTGCATTAAAGCAGCTAAGTCTTAGAGGTTCTTAGTATATTTAATTAATTAATTATTTATTTTATATTAGTTATATTTTTTTCTCTATAATTAAATTATATAGTATTTTAGTAATTCTTGTATTTTTGTAGGCCTCAAGTGCGAAGTAGTTTTTGAGTATGATAACATTAAGGAAGCAAGTGGGACCCAACTTGATATCTGTCCAAACAAAATTGCTCAAGTTACTTGTATGCCAAGTTTCTCTTTTTTAGGTTTTATTTTGTTGTAAGACTTTTTAGGTATTGATTTTCAAACTGTATAGCTTTTAATTTACCATAGTTTCAAGACTTTGCAATTAGAAAAAAAAGAATTTGGAAAAGCTTGAAGACCAAAATCGGACAATTTTTAGTTTTTTTCTTTTCCTTACTCTTTTTATCTTTATTGTAATGTTTATAAGGTGAAACTCCAATATTTTTTTGTTTACATTAATCGATATAAACTAAATTTATTTTTCTAGGGTTACAATGAAACTCAACATGTAGTTTGGATTATATTACCTTTTTCTTGATTTAATGATATTTAAGTTATTTATTCGATCTTGTTCTTAATGCTTCTAATTGATTGTCCACTAATTAGATTGATTTGGTAACCCTAATGAACTTGGAAAATGGAATTTTGTATTTAAATATGGATTGAATGACATACGCTTCATATTCATTTATTATGATGAATTAATTTCCATGTTAGATAGAAATATAAATCATGTCATATGTGACCAAATAAGAGTTTAAGCTTAATGAGTTTCTCTTTAATTAAATTTGCATAGAAATACTGTAAATTAGTTAAAAGAGATATTTTTATATGATCTTAGGAAGATATTTATATATAGATTAGAACTCTAGGTTAACAACTCATTGTCATTAATCAAGTTAATAGGGTAAAAACAAATTGAAATAAAGTGTTAAGAGAAGTTGTAATCTTAGTCTTTTTTTTTATTGATTAGTAGACCCAATTTATTTCCTTTGATTTGCTATTTAGTTAATTTTAGTTTAATTTTACTTTATAATTTTTAATCAGTTGTTTAGATAAGATTATGTTGTTTTAATTTTAGTATTTAGCAATTTTAATATAACCCGTCGTGGGATCGACACTTTATTCATTCACTATATGACTTGTTGTAATACGTGCACCTACATGGTAAATCTAACAATGATAACATATGCTAATCTTTTTCGATATCACCAATACCCCGTCTTCGCAATATAATGACTAAGAACAGTTTTAGGAACATGGCTTTGATGCATAATGATCCGATAATTATAACTTTATAACTCTTTTGCAAGGCCTTATATGTTCTTGAACTTCATTTAATTAATGGTTTCATGATTGTTTGTCATGCCACTAACATGAAGGAAAACATTAGTGATGGGTTTGCATCACTAATTGTACCTTTATAACCAATCAAATTGGCTCTAGAGCATATTGACAACTTGATGGGCATGATTAAAAATAAATAATTTTGCCACTATATTACTACTTTGTTGTCCATGTAAAACTTTATTAACACAAGCTTTTGTTTCATACAATTGTCAATGAAACAATAAGAAATCAATATATTTTTCCTTTTTACAAAGTCCATTATGCTTCGTTTTACCTTATATATAAGTAAAATAATATTTCTATCCAGATGCCAATTGTATTTTTAAGGATATTGAATCTATGAGTATAAATCAATTTAAATTGAATTACTAAAATCAATTCAAACATTTTAAAAAGCTTAAATTCATCTTAAGATAAACATTAAGTAGGATGAAAAGAAAAGTGAATAATTGAATGAATGATATTACAATTGGTTTTAACAAAGTTTCAAATTGACTTTACTAATTTATATAGAATTATCTAATGTAGTCAACCAATAAAAACAATAGTTTTACCTCGTAATCACAAGCCATGAAAATGCTAGCTAATCTAATAAGCAATTTAAAAGGATCAACCAGAGCTAATAGGAATATCAATAATTTTGTGATGATTTTATACTAATACATCTAATCTCAATTTTATCAGAGATAAACCTTTTACTAAAATCAAAGTCTAATTAGTTGGTTTTAGTGTAAATTTTTGCATTATATTTCTATTGTCTAGCATAGGATTTTAAAATGAATTAAATATTTACAAATTTTAATATAAATAAATCATTAAATCTCTATCTCTGTTTTATCTTTAGTTTTAAACAAAAGTAGTTAACTAGACATAAAGTCAAAAACAAGATAAAAGAGAACTGCTTGCTTCTAAAAATTTTAATCAAAAGGGAAAAAATCTTATCTTTCTATTTGAACGTAAAATAAAAGAAAGACAAAAGACTTACTCGAGCCTGAACCTGAGGTAACTTGAACTTAAAAGAACCTAAACTCGAAATTATCTAAACATGAAAAGATTCAAACTTAGTAGGGCCTAAATCCGAAATAATTTGAACCTAATATGATCTGAACTCACCCAATTACCTTATCTAATAAAACTATTATCTAGATCAGTATATCAACAATTCTTAAAATTCTAACTAAAAATAGTTATTTAATTACTAGAAAAATCTAATTATTTATTTTCAATTATTTAAAAGTATTTTCCTTAAAAATTTTAAAAAAATTATAACATCCAATACTTATGGAGCTTTAGACTCTATAAGCCTGATTAATAAGATAATATACAGCCTTTAGATATATTTAAAAACTAGAAAAAATTAACTTAAAAATGAGATAAGATAATTAGTAGTCTTTAATTCTATTTATGAAATTAAAAAATTTCATGAGTATATTAAAAACAAACTCAAATTTTACTATAGTTATGTTTAAAGATGACACATTTTAAGTAATTCTTTCGGCTCATTTTAGCGAGCTTAATGTGAGTCAAGGGAAAATTTTGTTTCCTACCTGATTTCTTATCAATTTTTTTCATTGCTTGATGATTTTTTTATCTTAACCTTTCATTTTCTTCTTTTGTTGAGCTCAATCTGAAGTAATCCAACTTGTGACTTGAGAGCTACGTGTGGTGTCAAAGGTTGTAGGGCATCGTCAAACTTCAATGGCTTTACATGATGGTTTCAATTATCTAATATCATTTGAGAAAGTAAGTTTTGATGAAGCTTTTCCTCCTCTAAGTGAGTTAGTTAGCTATGAATGAATAGTTCACCATGGCAAAAGGGATATTTGCAGGGTTCTGTTAGAAGCTAAGCGAAAAATAATTATAACTGTAAATGTTAATGTGGCTCTTAAGGTAGAAAAGAAAACTATAGATTGGTGAAATTTATTCTTTACTAGGAAAGATTAATCTCCCCAGTTTTTCCAACCATCTTAATTAATGGCAGATGGTCGTTAAACTGCCTAAGGAAATTCTTAAAGAAAGCACTAATCAAAGGTAAAATGCACTGATGGCTTAGTTCTTGGGCCATGGCCTTGATTTTGATCAATTCCAAAGAATGGGGAAACTACTATAGGTAGAGTGGAGAAAGTCGAAGTCAAGCATAGGAACTAAGTTGCACATCATTCAATTTCTAACTTAAAAAAATGAGGGATTAGGTGCCAATGTCTGGTCCATGGCATATTTAGAACAAGGTTATCATTGTTCGTAAATTGAAGCCATGTTCCAAATTGCCAGAGTTTGCTATGAAACACATCCATGTTTGGATCAAATTGGATATCCCCTAGATAGGTACACTAAGACTGGCTTGGTATACATTGTGAATGAATTAAGGTAACCTTTTGTATATGGATAAGGTGATTACCCTCTAACAAAGGCTTGTGTCTACCCAAACTATGCGTTGAAATCGCTGTGGACACAAAATAACCTTGTGAGATTAAGGAGAACTTGATAATAGGGTAACTGCACTAGTTTCAATTGAAGCATCTTGTTCTCCACCAAAATGCTCTCACTATAAAGCATTTGGCACTTGGCAAAATCATGTGCTATCGAGCAGGAATAATCCACCTAGGAATCAAAATGGAGGCCTAAGGAAATGGCTATAGTTGTTGAAGAAGGTGAAAAGAAAAAGGAAAAAACTTTTAATTTTATCAATAGAAATTTAGATGACATGACCATGTCGAACCTTGTTAACTTTGAATTAATTATAGTTTTGATATGACTACAACTTAAAGCTAAATTAGCTTGTATTAAAAATTGTTTCTAAAATTACCTTATTGATTTTAATTCCTCAAAAATAATTTTTTTAAATGTATAATTACATATAGAATTTTTTTAGATGTATTTGATTAAGTTACTGGCCAAGAAAAATGTGTTTATAAGGTATTTTTTATGTAAGTATTGACACAAAGTATCAAGGTATCGATACTATGTTGAAAACCCTTCAAAGTATCGATATAAGGCATGATGAATCGATTCAAACTTGATGTGTATTGATACACTCCTTAATGGTATCAATACAAGTGCTTGGCAGTATAACCTATACTAGTATCAATACAACATGCTAAGCCTTGATAAAAAATGTTTCTAGTATTGATACAGGTTAATAAATATTAATGCACATGTTTCCAATATCGATACAAGGCCATATTTTTCAAACATGTATCGATACAAACATTTCCAATCTCAAAACTAGAGGAGCATACTTGAACATTTAAGTTAAATTTTTTAAGTCCACTATAGCTATACACCATAGTCAAACATCCCCAAAATTCATATGATCTTTTGTAGCAATAAACAAAGGTCTCTAGTAGCTCCAAACCAACTAAAAGCTACAAGAAGCAATATAAGCATCAAAGATCACATTTTTCAATGTTTCCTTCTTTTCTTGTATTTTCACAAGCTTATGCTATATATTTTCATATTTTACTCAAAACTCCAACAAATACTAGCCTACCAATGGTCATATTCAATTTGTAAGCACATTATTCATTTCATAAGGGGATTGTGGGTAGATTGAGTGAAGTTACTTAAGAATTTCAGGTATAATTCTTAATGAGCTTGTAAGAATTTGTCTAAGCCTTCAAATGATAATGAGTTGTAAAGTAATACCTTAGCCTCAAAGATAGCATTTTTTACTAATGGATTCTGGAAATCTCCTTGGTAAAAAACTGCTGAGATAAGAGGATGTAGGCTTTGAGTTAAAAACCAAACCTTCATGAATTTTTTGTTTACTTTTCTTAGCCTTAACTCATTTATATCTACATTTACTTTTAATCTTATTTTATATTTTGATTCGTGGTTAGAATTTTTGTAGATCCAATCCACCCACTCTTAGTTTAATCAATATTTTGAGTTAACAATTGGTATCAAAGCTTTTGTCTCAATTTGTAGGTTTAAGAACCCTTAGAAAAGTTCCATTACAGCTTAAACAATGGTAAGTTCAACTAGGGCACTTGAAGTTTCAAGAATTTCATAGGAAGTCATAAGCCAAGGTGAAGTTTATCTCATGGCATTTGAAACAAGTTCAAATACTATCAAACTTAAGAGCCATTCTATTGTCAGATCTCTAATCTTAAATGGTGAAAATTATTCTTATTGGAGGACAAGGATGAGGCTCTTCATTTGAGCCAACAACTATAAAGTATGGAGGGTTATCACCAAGGGACATAAATTCCTAAAAAAAGAGTGGGAGACATTGCTGTGCCTAAAAAAGAAGATGAATGGAATGAGAAAGATATAAAAATGGCATAATTAAATGCCAAGGTTATTCACACAATATTTTATGCTCTAGGGCCAAAGGAATACAATTGAGTCTTTATATGATAATGCCAAGTAAATATGGGACAAATTGGCGGCCACTAATAAAGGAATAAATCAAGTTAAGGAATAAAAATGAATTGTTCAAAATAAAAAAGGATAAGGCCATCAAAGAAATGTCAGATAGGTTTACAGACATTCTAAATGGTTTGAAGGCACTTGTGAAGACTTATCCAAACCAAGAAATGGTAAAAAGTTGTTAAATAGTCTTTTTAAATCTTGGAAAGCAAAAGTTACAACAATTAAAGAATCCAAGGATCCCAACACACTTTCCTTAGATTACTCATTAGTTTTTTGTTAATCTATGAGATGAAGATAAAACATAGTCAAAAGTAACCAAAGAAAACAAGTGTTGCTTTCAAAACAATAGTCCAAAATGAAGAAGATGATGAAAATGCTAAGGAAGATAAGGAAATGGATATGCTGCTTAAAAGATTCAATAAGTTCATGAAAATGAACAAATCCAAAAAATTCCAAAAAAGAGATATACTAAAGGGTGAATCAAGCAAAAAGGAGAAGAACCTTATTATCAACTATGAGTGCAAGAAATCTAGACATATCAAATTTGAATGTCCAACATGGAAAAAGCATAACACAAAGAGACAAAAGAAAAAGCCTATGGTGGCCACATGGAGTGATAAGGACACATCCGATGATGAAGAATATAAAATAGCAAACCTATGTCTCGTGACTCTTGATGAGCCTGATGTAAGTTTTAACCCTTATACATTTGATAAGTTACAAGAAGCATTTGATGAATTAGCATTAGAGTTTAAAAACATGAATTATAAATATAGGAATATGATTGTTGGACTTAGAGAAAAAAATGAATCATTAGGCTAAACAAAAACTAAATTTGAAAAAGAAATTTCTAAAATCAAGGAAGAAAAATAAATTGTTGAGTATAGTAAAATAGTACTTGAAAAAATTAGATAAGTTGAAAGCTGTAAATAATGACCTAACAAAAAGGAACATAAATTTAGATAACTCATTTTCTAGATTTTATGTGTCACAGTAAAAGTTGAATGACATGTTAGAAACACAAAAAGCTTTTAATAAAGATGGACTAGGATATAATGGCATTGAGAAAGGAACTCATTTTAAAAATTTTCTTTGCAAAATAAAATAATCTTTATAATAAATCTAACAAATGCACATATTGTCATAAAATAGGTTATACATATCATAATTATTACATGAGGGTAGTCATTTGTAGATTAAGCTTGAAAAGAGTATATGAATTCCAAACAAGTTAGTCCATCTCGAAATAAAGTTGCTAAAATGAAATGGATTCTAAAAGGTACAAAAATTATAAATACTAATGCTTAAAGACCTAAGAAAATTTGGGTACCTAAAAGCAAGGCCTAATTTTGTGATTGCAAGAGGGACACAATTGCTTCAGAGAAAACTCAACAAAGAATAATTCTTAGTACCCTAATAGTGGATGCTTAAGACATATGACAAGTGACGAAAGAAAATTCATGGAGTTGAGGCCTAAAAATGGTGGAAATGTCACTTTTGGTGACAATTCAAAAAGACAAATAAAGAGCATTGGAACCATCAATAGCATTTCTTCAACTAATATTTAAATCTTTTATTTGTCAAAGGTATTAAACATAACCCCCTTAGCATTAATTAGTTACGAAGGTATCAAAATTATTTTTGAATCTATGAACTACCAAGTAGTTGATGCTAAATTGAACGAAATTGCCTTCATCAGTCATAAACAAGGAAATATTTGTGTTGTGCATATGAATGACCTGTCATCTCAAAATGTTTGTTTTGCTGCTCATGATGACACTGCATTATTGTGGCATAAAAGATTATGACATGCTAGTATGCATACAATTTCTAAATTATCCAAAACTACCTAATTATTGGATTACTAAAAATGAAATTTGGAAATGATAAAATCTATGATTCGTGCATTCAAGGAAAATATAAAAGAACTTCATTCAAACCTATTAACATTGTTTCAACTTTTAGACTCCACGATGATTTAGTTGGTCCTACTAGGATATTGAGCTTAAGTGGTAAATAATATGGATATGTCATTGTAGATGACTACTTTAGGTTTATTTTGGTTCTCTTCGTAAGCTTTAAAGATAAAACATTAGAAAAATTTATTACTTTTTGCAAAACTATTCAAATTGAAAAAGGATATTCAATTTCGAGAATAAAAAATGATCATAGAGAAGAATTTAAAGATCTTGGTTTCAATAAATTTTGTAATGAAAATGGTATTAGCCATAATTTTTCAGCCCCTAGAACCCCTTAACAAAATGGAGTTGTTGAGAGAAAAAATAGAACCTTAGAAGAAATAGCCAGAACCATGCTTTATGAAAACAACTTGCAAAGATATTTTTAGGCAGAAGCCATTAACTATATTTTTTATATTATAAATAGAGCAATGGTTAGGCCTATTTTAAAGAAAACTCCACATGAACTTTTTAAAGGAAAAAAGCTTAACGTTAGCTATTTTCATCCATTTGAATGCAAATGTTTTGTATTAAATAACAAAAAAATAATCTTGGCAAATTTGATGCAAAAAGTGAAGAAGAAGTATTTCTTGGATATTCTATAAATTCTAAAGCTTTTAAAGTCTTCAATAAAAGAACTTTAGTGGTTGAAAAGTCTACTCATGTGATATCTAATAAAGTTAATCCTACCTTGAAAAAGGTATGTCCTAATAATGACGTAGAGATTATAAAGAGAATTCAGCTGACGCATCACACAAGGAACAAAAATAAGTAGATGATGATCAAGAGGCTTCAAAAGAAGATCAACTTCATAAACAAATTTAAGTGCAAAGAAAAAAAAAGAAACCATCTTAGAGAGTTGACTTATGTTAAAAATGGTAAAATTATTAGTGATCCAAATCAAGGGGTAAAACTAGATCATCTCTCAGAAATACTTGTACTTACATAGCTTTTCTTTCTCAAATTAAACCTAAGAAGGTAGATGAAGCCTTAAATGATGATGTTAGGATAAGAGCCATGCAAAAAGAATTGAATCAATTAAAGAGAAGCAAAGTTTGGACTTTAGTAAAGAAACCTAGTGACTATCCAGTTATAGGTACAAAATGGGTGTTTAAAAACAAAGTAGATGATTGTGGAACTATAGTAAAAAATAAGCCCAGATTAGTGGCTAAAGGTTATAGTCAAGAAGAAAGAATTAATTATGATGAAGTTTATGCCCCTATAGCTAGACTAGAAGTCATTAGTATATCACTAGCATTTGCATGCTATAATGGTTTCAAATTATTTCAAATGGATGTCAAAAGTGTTTTTCTAATGGTTTTATAAATAAAGAGGTTTATGTCGAGCAAGCCTCAGGTTTTGAAAATCCATAATTTTCAAAGCCATGTTTTTAAACTCATAAAAGCATTATATGATTTAAAGCAAGCTCCTAGAGCTTGGTATGAAAGACTTTGAAAGTTTTTTTTATAAAAAAAATATTTTAGTAGAGTCAATGTGTATTAAACTCCTTTTATGAAAGTAAAGGGTAAGGACATTCTTATTGTCCAAGTTTACATTGGTGAGAATGATCATTGGTGCTATTAACGAATCTCGTTGTCAAGAATTATCTAAGCTTATGTAAGGTGAATTTAAACTTAGCATGATGGGAGAGTTAACATTTTTTTTAGGACTTTAAGTCAAACAAGGCAAGGATGAAATATTCATCAATCAAGCTAAATATAAGAAAGAATTGCTCCAAAGGTTCAACATGGATGAAACAAAGCCTTGCTTCACACCTATAAGCACTTTAACAAAGATTGAATAAGATAAAGGGTAAATATGTCAACTCTGAACTTTATAAGTCGATGATAGGTTCATTGCTTTATCTTATAATAAGTAGACCTGATATAATGTTTAGTGTTTGCCTATGTGCTAGATTTTAATCTTCACTTGAGAACTCACATTTAGTTGTCATAAAAAGAATATTTAGATATCTTAAAGACACTCCCAATTTAGGCTTGTGGTATCTAAAAGACTCATCCTCTGCCTTACATGCTTATTCTGATGTGAATTTTTATGAATGCAAGATTAATAGAAAAAAAAAACACTTTTGTTACTTGTCAATTTCTTGGGAATATACTCATATCATGGTTATCTAAGAAACAAAATAGTGGTGCTTTATCCATAACTAAGGTAGAACATACATTCGCAGGATGTCGTGCCTAAGTCTTGTGGATAAAACAATAAATGGAGGATTTTGGAATTACTATAAACTGTATGCCCATTAAATGTGACAATAATAGTGCCATTAATCTCACATAAAAAAAATCCTATTCAACACTTTAAAACCAAGCACATTGAGATAAGACATCATTTTATTAGAGATCTTATGTAAAAAGAAGATATTGTTCTTAAGTTTATTAATACCTTGCACCAACTAGTTGACATTTTCACTAAACCACTTGCCAAAGAAGATTTTGCACAATTAGAAGAGAACATGATTTAAAGAATACACTTTGAATTTTTAACTTTGATAAAATTTCATAAACCTGCTTTAATATTGATTTTGCTTGCTGTGTTTAAAGAGAAAAAATTACCTTAGTTGATCATGAATGATGTATGATTGCTTGAATGATTTTTTATGTTAATTTCTGAATCTATGATTTGATTATGGTTGATTATTATTTGAAATGCTTTTGATGTTCAAATTTGCACTTGGATTGCATAATTCAATGTTTGCATTAGTAGAATATTAAAAAAGGCTTGAAGTATTGATACATTATAGGAAAATCAATTTGGTGTACCAATACAGCCCAATGTATATTGATACATGCTAAAAATTTCTTTCAGTCTTAAGGCCCAGCTTCATTTATCAATACAGAACCTAGAAATTGTTCTTTGTATTCATACTTGGCTCTTAATATCGATATAGTCCATCGATATAGCCTGTTTTGCATTAATACCAACTATAGATATAGGCTTTCCCCATAAAAGCAAATTCATTTTCCTTGTGCCTATGCACTATTCATTTTTGTTTCTCTCAATTCTAACGTCATTAAATCATAAACCTTGTTTTTTTTCCTTTAATTTTTGATCCAAAATGATTTCTCATCATCAAATTCATCATTTTCTTTCAAAAATTCGATCGATTTATGCCTAAATCACTCCAAATTCGAGAATTTCCATCATTCAAACTCCAACCACCGTTTTCTTCAAAAACCTTGTCAATTTGTCATAGTTTTTCCAATTTGTTTGCACTTTTTCTATTCCCAATCCATCACCTTTGTAGTTAGTGTCATAATTTTCAAAAAAATTCCAATTTCATCAAATTTTCCATTTAAGATTTGTGCCTACCAATTGTTTGATAAAAAGCCAAAACCAAGCCCTTTCAATCACCTAGCCAAGACCATCTCGCCTAATAGCCAGGGAGCATTACCTTACTCTTGTACACCAAGCTTAAACCCATTTCTAACTAATCCATTCTCTACTAAAACACCTTGAACACATCTCCAATACTCAATTCATCATATGAAAACTTTCGATTAATGAATCTACACTCCAATTCCAACTTCCTACAAAGAGTTTGACAAAATTCCTCTAAGAACCTAGCACTGCATTATGCCTCCCAAAACCAAAAAGCCAACTCATTATATGGGTCTGACCATCTGTGCTTCCACTTTTTCTATACGACAACAACACTGGGCCTACAATCTACCTCTCGATGACTTTTGCTTTTGTAACAGTAAGGCACATGAGTGTTTCAACACTATGTGTGCCCATATGCTTGTCCAACCCTGTCGAGTCATTAACATGCCTTTCCTATGGTCATTCGATAATTTTAGATGGATCACCTTTTTTTCCCTTAATGTCCCTACATGAGAAAATCTTGTTCGTGCATTCTTTAGTAATGCCACATTGCTTCTCAATGAAGATGACTAAGCTATTGCCATTAGATCATATCTTTTAAGTTAAAATCTTCTCATGAATCTAGCCTCAACTGCCACCACATTCAATTTTCTGAATGAAGGTGAGATCAAACAAGGACCTAGATTTGCTGCCTTAAGTACTTAAGGAAACAAGACTACTTTGTGGGTCACCTCATACACCTTATCATTTCCCATGTAATCTGCCCTTACGGCATAAAATATACAATCATCAATGATACTGATTGTTGGTCGATACATATAATCCAAACTGGCAACCGTTCTAACACTGTCTACTTTATATTTGGTGATCTTGTAATGTGCATTTAAGGTTATCATAGCCTTCTCCATGACATGGCACTAAGTTACTACTTTCGAGCTCAGGGCCTCTACCTTGACTACGATCCTAACATCATGTGTCGACACATAACTTTACATTAGACGAAAATTAATAGAACTTGCCAACTATTTCGTAAAAGGTGGAGACTTTGCCCTGAAGCCTTGATGAAAGCAACAAGAACCTTGGTAGAGACAACAACAAGATGCCATTGCTTTTGATGTTCTAACTCCTATGGATATTGGTCTAGAAAATGCAATTAAACCCCGAGCATACTGAAAACATTTGTATTAGGCATGACACACTTATTCTATCTTCGGTTCTTAATAGCCCATCATCCATACCATAGATGTCTACACTATGTAAGATTTCATCATGGATCACTTTGATGTATGGGACTAGTACTTTACTCATACCACTACCCGTCTCAAAACCATTAAGCAATGTTAGCAGGATTTGACTATGGTGTTTTGAGTTTACATAGGCATGATGCCTACTAGTCTTCTACCTACCGATGATCCACCAATAGATGATGCCTAGATAATTGAGGATCACATAGGATGTAATGTAGGACTTATCATGGGACTTATCGCAAGCCAAATCGTAGGAAGTTTCATAGGACTTATATTGCATATTAATCACTTTGTCAAATATTGCACTACATGTTTAATGAATTATCTTTATTTGTGCATATTTAATAAATTGTCTTTAAATTATGAAAATTATGTGTGAATTATCTTACTTTTAATTAATGTTTCTATTTTGACATAACAAAAAAGGGGAGAGATGGATATTAATTTTCTATTTGCTATAAAAGAAGAAGATATTGCTAAAACAAAAAAGGGAAGAATATCACTAAAACAAAACATAGAGAATGTTTATTATTTCTTGCATGATATGAACTTAAATTGAATTATGTTTAGACTAATATATTTGTTTTAGAGATAGGAATGTTGAAGTTTTAAGAGACTATATTTTTGCTACATTTTGCTTGTATTATATGGACTAATTTGAATATGTTTATATGTTATAGCCTTAAAAATTTTCAAAAAGACCTTATTCACTTTGTCTAAAATCTTTGAAAATATTTCTCTTAATAAATAGGAGTTTTTTTTTTAAAAAAATGTTTTTCAATAAGAAGGAGATTTTAACAAGCAAATTTATCTTAAGTTTTATTATATCAAAAAGGGGAAATTGTTAGCTTTGAATTAACTTTAGTTTAGGTATAACTAAAACTTGAAACTAAATTAGCTTATATTGAAAAATGTTTTTGAAATTACCTATTGATTTCAAATTCTCAAAAACACTTAGAATATTTTTTAGATGTATTTGATTAAGTTACAAGGCAAGAAAAATGTGTTAATAAGGTGTTTCTGATGCAAATATTGAAACATAGTATTAAGGTATCAATACTATATTTAAAACACTTCACATTATCAATACAAGGCATCATGAATTGATACAAACTTTATCTATATTAATACATATCTTAGTGGTATGGATAAATGCTTAGTAGTAGCTTAAGTTGCATTTGAACCCTTATTTGTATTTCTACAAACTATCCTATTATTAATATAACATGCTCTCGATATAGAATGTTTCCAGTATCGATACAAGTTGCTAAGTATCGATAAACATGTCCCTAGTATCGATACAAAGCCACATTTTTCAAACATGTATTGATACAAATGCTCCCAATCTTGAGACTACAAGAGTGTACTTGAAAATTAGGCTGAATTTTTTTAAGTCTACAATGGCTATCCACTATAGTCAAACATCTCCAACATTCATACGATCTTTTGCAGTTATAAAAAGAGGTCTCCAGCAACTCCAAACCAATAAAAAGCAATAAAAAACAATATTTTAAGCATCAAAGATCACATTATTTAATTTTTCATTATTTTCTTGTATTTTCATAAGCTTGTTTTGCATATTTTTATCTTGTACTTAAAATCTATCAAACACCAACCTATTAGAGTCTTATTCAATTTGCAAATACTTTCATTCATTTCACAAAGGGATTATAAGTAGCTTGAGGGAAATTACTTAAGAATTTTAGGTATAATTCTTAAGGGAATTGTAAGGCTCTATCTAAGCCTTCAAAAGATAGAGAGTTGTGAGGTTATACCTTAGCCTTAAAGGTAGTAAGTTTCACTAGTAAATTTCGGGAATCACTTTAGTAAAGAAATGCCAAGAAAATAAGACGTTGGCTCCAAGTTGAAAGATCGAACCTTTATAAATCATTTGTTTGCTTCTCTTATCCTTAACTCTTTTACATTTACGTTTACGTTCAATTTTATTTTTGATTTCGATTTATGGCAAAAGTTTTTGTTAAACCAATTCGCCTCCTCTTGGTTTAGTCAAAACTTGAGTTAAAAAACTTGTTGGGGCAGAGACAAAACATGATAAGACAAGCTCACCTAAATTTGATTATGGAGCTCAGACAAGTCAAAGGATTGCCAAGTACACAAATGTTTGAAAAAAAGATGCTTATTAGGTATGCTAAGAGTAGTTTTGCTGTTCTAAATGATGGGACCTGTCATAATAAACACTTAAAGGGGCTTAATGGTTCACCTAAGAACATAAGAGTGCATCCAACTATGTTACTAAGTTAATGTTGCAACTCAAGCCAAAGAAAAAAGGACATTCTCATTAACAAAGAATAAGTTGGGACAAGCCTATCCCAAGTTAGTTTGCTTCCTTAAGTCCCCGATAAACATTCTTGTCTACAATATCAAAGGCTTACAATGACCTTGAGAACAAAAAAAAGGTGATCAGTAGAGTTAATAGATACAAGATTGACATTCTTTACCTATTAAAAACTAAGGCCAAGTAGCAAAACATCTAGGTCATTCTGGAAAAGCACTTTGTTGGCTAGAATATCCTACATAATTATTTATGTGCTTATAATGGTAGACTATGGATCCTATGGAGGAACCAATGGAAGGTTGATTTTATTGATGGATTAGATCAAGTTTTATTTTACTTTGTTTTCGTTAATGATAAGGTGTTTTTTTCTATTGTGTATGCTAAGAATAAGGAAATAACAAGGAAGACTTATGGTCACAACTCCAATGTTTTTATATGAAAGTTGGTAACCTACCTTAGCTGGTGCTAGGAAATTTCAATGCTATAAGTCATCTTTCATAAAGCTCAGATCATAACGGTTAACAAATAGCTAATGCTAATATGATGGAAATTTTAAAGTGCCAAGCTCATATTGATGTTTTTGACCAATAGGTTTAATAGAACTCTTACAAGGAAGCCAGATAGGGTTTTAATTACCTTCAATGGAATAAGTCTTTTACAAGCTCGAGGGTAGAATTCCTCTTATTGGATGTTTTAGATCAATGTTCGAGTTTTGTACAACTGAAAGCTAAAGATTACTCCCCTCCAAAGCTTTTCAAATATTTTAACTTTTAATCAAGCCACCTTGACTTTAAAGGAATCGTAGAGCAGTCATGGAATATGCCAATGGAAGGCAATCTCTTTGAGAGACTGCATGAAAAATAGAAAAGGCTAAAGACTGTTATAAAAGAGTTGAACAAAAACACCATGGTAGTATATCAGAAAGGGTAGTAAAGAAATGAACTAAGCTAGAATAAATGCAATTAAAACTTTTTTTCAACCTTGCTGAGGATCTTGCTATGCATGGAAAACAAGTTGTAGGGAGCACACCGAAGTAAAGATTCTTTAGACAAAAGTTAAAAGTTTTAATGGGTGAAAGAGAGATCAAACTACAAGTTTATTCCAAAAAAAGTTTTAGTAAGGCAAATAGGGTAGCACCATTAGCATTTTGCATGATGCTCAAGACAATAAATTAGAAACCTTTGAATCTATTTCGGCTGAGGTAGTTAAATTCTTTTAGGATTTACTTGGTAAGTAATACTTCATAATGGCCAGTTGTTCAAATACCCTATTAAATGATCCTCTACAGGTGTTCTTACCTACTGATCAACAAGTAATGCTTGAAGTTGAGGTTACTGGTGAAGAATTCAAGTCCACCATATTTTCTTTGAATGGCAACAAGGCTCTTAGACCTAATGAATACACAACCTCATTTTTTTAGCAGTGTTGGAGCATAGTTGGATGTGGTTAAGGTAGTGCAATTTTTTATTAAAATAGGATGCATGATACCAGCCATTATCTTTTCTGTTATTGTGTTGGTGCCAAAGGTTCCTAATCTAGCAACTATGTCAAACCTCAAGCCTATTTCTTGTTGCACAAACATTTATAAATGCATTACCAAAATCTTAGCCAATATGTTGAAGCAATGTCTTCCTGGCATTATCAACAATAACCAAAGTGTATTTTTTAACTAGAAAGAGCTTAGTTGATAATATGATGATCATAAGAGCTGATTAAGGGCTATCAGATTTGTACCAGAGCTTCGTTCTTCAAGTCTTAGAGATTATTAGCTTTCGTAAGTACTACATTGCAAGGATATAAGTGTGAATTACCACGCGAAGGTACTTTGTTGCAGTGAATGAAGGGTTGGTGGGCTATTTTGCAAGAATAAATGGGCCTAGGCAAGGAGATCCCATTTCTCCTTATCTTTTCGTCTTAGCAATAAATGTTCTATCATGCCTCTTGAATATAGCTACTACTGTTTACATTGCATGGATATAGGTGTGTATTACCACGCCAAGGTACTCTATTGCAATGAATGGAAGACTGATGAGGCATTTTGTAGGAGCAAAAGAGGTTAATCAAAAAGATCATGTTTTTCTTTATCTTTTTGTCTTAGCACTGAATGTTTTTATCATGACTGCTAGACACAGCTGCTACTCAAGAAGTGTTTGCATTGTATCCCAAGTGTAAAAAGGTCAATCTCACTCACTTCAGCTTTATGGATGACCTATTTATTTTCACAAGAAAGAATATGGACTTTATGGTAGCAATAACTAAGCTCCTACAAATCTTTTTCTCGATGTCTAGTTTACAACTTAATTGTTCTAACAGTTAGCCATGCAGTTCTGGCTTGTCCAATGAAGTAAAACAAGAATTGTTGCAAAGACAGGTTTCAAGATAAGGACTTTGATAGTTAGGTACCTTGGTGTATTTGTTGCCACTAAAAAGTTAAGTGAAAAAGATTACTTTCCATTGGTTGATAAGATCACCCATAAGATCATGGGATGGGCTACAAAACACCTTTCCTATGTTAAAAGGTTGAAGCTCATTAAAACTGTCCTTTTCAATATACAGAATTTCTAAAGTTGAAACTTAAGACTACCAAATAGAGTTGTGAGAAAGGTGAATCAATTATGTTGTGCTTTATTTTGGAAGGGTAAAGAAGGCAGTGTTAATGGGGCTAGTGTCGGTTGGTAAGCAATTTGTGGGCCTAAAACAGAGGGTGGTTTGGGGCTCAAAGACTCACAAACTTGGAATATATTATTAGGAATTTATGCTTCCTTCTCACCATTGTAATGGATTGCTTGGATTAAAAAGTACATTTTGAAAAAGAGAAGCTTAATGCATTTACCTTTCCTTCAAAATTAAAGCTAGAACTAGAAGAAATTGATGAAGTTTTGGAGCTTGGCATTTAAATTTCTGCAACAGCAAGGCTCTAACTAGGTTTGGACACTACCTAGGTCATCTAATCAAGTGACCTTGGTTTGGAATAAGCTAAGACAGAAACAACCAAAGGTGGCCTAGCATAGATTAGTTTGGCGCACACTTGCGATTTCAAGCACTCTATCATATATTGGATGGCCATTTTAGGCAAACTGCCAACGACAGCCAACTAAGCTCTTGGGCTTGTCATGTTCCTAGGAAATGTCTTAAGTGTAATGAGGAGGAGAAGACAAGGGACCATGTGTTCATTGATTACAGATATTTAAAGAACATGGGAGAAATTCTTTTAGCTTGCAATGTTGGTAAATGAATAGGCACATGGCAAAAGAAACTAGCACAGTAGTACAACAAAAAAGGAGACAGTTAATCTCAGTTATGCTAAGGCTAACCGAGAATGTGCATATCTCAGTTATGCAAAGGCTTCATAGCAATCAAGGTAGGGAGCAGCAAGACCTCATTTGCTTAATAGCCATAGACTACTTGATGTAACAAAATAGAAGCCAAACCTAGTATAAGCATTTACTTGATTCTTGGATAAGTAAATGTATAAACTAGATTATAAGTAGCCATAAGTGTACATTTATAGTAGCATTTTGCTCTTCGGATAAATAAAAAAAAAATTTACTTATCCAAAAAAAAACTTTTTTCGCATTTATAAATAAATTGTAGTGAGAAAAAACATTAAAACAATGATGAATATGAGTATTTGGTCAGCACAATCCAAACTAAGCCATCTCTCTTTAAAAAAAAAAAAAAAGATGACAATCGGGCTACCATCGTCAGGATTGGATTGAAATTGGGCCAGGTAACCAGATCATCTTTAAACAATTTTGAGAACTTTGCCATTTTTAAACTTTTTTTTTCTCCGCACGGACGCTTGCTTTCAAGATTTAAAAATTTTTGCTTTCCAAATTTCCATCAGAATTATCTTTCTCAAATAAAACAATTCTTCTACAAATATGTAATGAAGTCAATCAGCACAAAAATAAGTAAAAATGGAAATGGATCATATAATTCAGATTTCAGAGCCTTACATTTTGTCATTAAGATTTATTGCAAAATGCGAAGTGCTAAACAAATGTAGTATATTAAGGCATTTAACGATATGGACCCCACAGGTTTGTCACCCCTAATGAAATTGAGTATAGAACGTTATCGAACAATTCTACTCGTCAACTAAAAAAATATGGTCCGAAAAAGCATGGCTAAATACGTATTGAAAAGATAATATGTATCTCATCGTTTAAAGTGTACAAAAGGTAATTACTTCATTGGGCATCAATGATGTGATAATTACCAAAAGTAGTTCGATCCTATATATGAGCCACAGTTCAGATGCTAACTAGACAGATTATACTACATATTCAACTATTCAAAAGATCAAACCAGCCTGGGCATGAAACTCCCAGGGCATCCGGTATCCAAAGCTCTGGAACCTACCGTAAAAACATAAGAGATTGAAGCTAAGACAACACAGCATTCATGAACTTCCTAAACCTTTAGACCCAGGAAGGTCAATCCACTGCAGTTGAATTTCCACTTCACCACACTCCACATTTCTCAATCTCAGGCACATGTCTTGCACAACCTTCCCTTCACTCCATGAAATGGGACTCTCTTCGGCTAGGCAGTTGTTCCTGCTCGGTTGCACTCGCGATATTATGGTTCCATTTGGGATATCTCCCAAATTCATTTTCAACGCTTCTATATATGTCCTGATATCAAATTCTGCATCTCCCATTTTGTCGTCCTTGCTAAAAGTGTCATGGTCATACACAGTCTGGAATCGAGCAGAAATAGAAAACAATGAAAACACACTAATAGCAAAAATTACCTCATACATTAAAATGCGAAAGAACTAAACATGATTACAGCAAAACAGAGAGAGAGAGAGGGATAAGAAAAGGAAGGACCTGGCAGTATCTTGTTGAAATTATTGGTTAATTTTCAACAAATTTAGCAGTACATATGCTTTTGTCCCAGATCTGGATGGAGCCAGAATCTTGATTCAAAGAGGCAAAAATATTCTTTAGCCTACACACTTATTTCATGTTATTTCTTCATCTTTCATAACACATAAGTTACTCTTGCAATTTCTTTAAGTTAAAGTTAATCTTTTTTTTTCTTTGGTAAATATTTTAATAATGTTAATATGCAAAATATCAAAAGTAAGCAGTAATAAAGATGTTATGAAAAATACAAATTTGAAATATGAGGGAAAAAAAACCAAAAGAAAAAACCATCCTGTTAAATGTGGAGATTAACAGCTATAATTTTCTTCATTAACACACTTCAAAAGATAGTTTGATACTCATAAAGTGTGAGTTCAATTCTTTCAAACTTTCTCTGTCCCTCTCTCTTGCAAAATTGTTTCCCATCTTTCATATGATACTTCAAAAATAAATAAGAAATTCCTACGCATTCCATCAGTTTTATTCTATTTTCTTGCCAGCACAAAAATAATTATCAGTAGGAAACTGAAAGTAAATGAGAAACAAGACAATAATAGGAAAAGATCTGGCCAGAAGCAGCACTACAGAGTAGCTTCTGTCATTGTTGGTAGCACATCATGCTGAATAAGCAGCAAAACGGGTGGCGAAGGGCGGTGTTTTGGAAGGTTCAAAGTTTACCATCAGCCTTAGTCACGGATTTAATAAGCTATATATTAATCATTTTTAAATATCTTGGGATGTTTCTTAAATCTTAAGACATTCACACGTGGACATGGGATTTCCTCTTCAATAATGAAAGATGGAAACACCTTGAATTACTCTTGTCCTCTTTTCTTTTGTTTTATTTAGTACTTTAAAATGACACTATGTCACCAGATCATATATGAATGCAATCACTCTGTGATTTCTCTGCGTTTTGCTGTCTTTCAGCAATGTGAAAATCTGCAGAAGGGCAACTACACAAGAAAAGAAACCACTAAAACAGAAAACTGTTTCAGACTAAACTCCTGAAAAAAAGTATGTACTTCTTTAACAACTAACAATCTAATTTGGTATCAGCATATGTAAACATTGACTACCGTTCGGCAGTTTTCACTAATAACACCTTTGCAAACAACAGACATTAACCCAACTCAAAGGGGGAAAAAAGAACAAACATCTTTAGTATCATCACGAAGGCAAACAGCAATTTAAGCATATCTACAATGAGTCAGTTGGGAACTTCAAAAAAAATCAGAGAATCAGCAATTAAGATAGAACTAAATATGAGTTTCAAATTTTAATCAAGTAATAGATTCAAAATCAATCAGAACATTAGCTTTCTTGTAATTTGAAGATCATGGTTTAGCCCATCTAATAGTGGAAAAAGAAAAATATATACATCACCAAAATCCCTAGTTACTAGTCGAAACCGCAAACATGTTTTCTTATACATATAGGTAACAAGCATCATTATGCATTGGTTGAAATTTGGTTTCAATTAAATCTAGAGGCTGTAAAACATAGGGAATGGTTACCCAGGGATAAATGTGGCTTTAAAAGCAAGGAGCCAAATGTTCTCCTATATAATGCAAATGTTGGTTATCAAACTGCCTTTACAATTTTGCCCTACATTTATATAGCAACTAGTAACTTAAAAACTTACCAGTTTGATTGGAATACTAGGATCTGTTATGGAAAGAGTTAAATCCTCATTCCACTCAGGATTAACATCCTTCTTTATCACACGAGTCTTCAATTTCTGCAAGAAATAGTTACATATAAAATTAGAACAATGAGCAAGTTGCTCAAGAACGACTCCAAGAATAATTACAAGAAATGAACGTCGACAGAAGTAAAATCTTTGAGATCAATCAACCAAAGGAACCCCAACTTATTATTCCTCATACTAACAATAATAAAATTAAATTCCACCAAAGAATTATATATTTGACAGCGTTACTTTGAAATTTTAAACCATCTAAAACAACAGTACTGTGTTACTTGTCTAAGGTATGGGATATTAATCCCATATTGGAAAACTTGTAATTTCCTTGTGGGGTTTATATAGATCAAACACTCCCACCATAATGCTAATTTTTGGGTCTGATCCTCCAAAGGTTGCCCGAGGCTACATTTATCTAGCGCAAAAGTCAACCCGCCTGAATGCTAGGACTACGGTGCGTGGTGGATTGCTATATACCCAATTACAAGGCATGAAACTTGGATCTCATATGGAAAAGTATGAGATTTCTTTCTAGGGTTTATATGGCCTAACTTTTGGGTGTGCTTCTCCGGTCCATAAAAATTTTCCTTTTTATTTATTTATTTTTTTTGCACTTAACAGTTCACGTTGCTTTTAAATTCAAAATTGTGACAAGAACCCAAATTTTGAGAGTTCTGAGAGATGCAATTATATTGCATCAGACTGATCTTCATAAATAAATAAATATGTTTTTTAACCAGAAAAGAAAGTCAAGCAGATTTGTTACTGATCACAAAAACAAGCAGACCATTACCATTACAAATTCCTTAAATTTTTTTTTTTTATAAAAAAAGGAAAAAGTAAAAGAGAAATTGGCAAGGGCAACAAAAGCAGAAACAGACCTGTCTACCCATCTTAAGAACAACGTAAGGGTCGCTGCTTCGGACATCACGAACAGCAAGGTTGACGCCCCGTTTGATGCGAACCCGAAGCAGACCCAGCAAGTTGTCCATCAACGATGTGCTCTTCTCACTCTCTGGTGTTGTTGGAGACCCCGCCATTGTTTTAAACCTCCCTCTTTTCTTTTATACCCAAAAGACAAAAATGTTTCTCTTTCTTTTTCCACTTTGCCAAATCAAAAATAAAAACAAAATAATAATAAATAAAAAAATGTTTAAGTTTCTATTATTTTAAATTTAATTGAAAGTAACAGAAAAAGAAGGTACCAGGTTTAATTCATACCAAAGGGGAAGGGACCCACCTGATCGGTCTCCGTTCTGCGAAACTTCTTTTGGATATCGAGGGAGATCTGTGCGGAAGTTTTGGACGAAGCTTGGGTGATCGTGGCGTCCATAAGTGAGGTAACATCCTAGGAAAGTGACCGGGAGACTCGGTACCCGGTACAGAAAATAATTGGAGGGAATTGGTCGTGCGTTTGTCGTGGATTTTTTTGTGGAGGTTGACTATGGGACAAACCATGAAGAAAGCGTTAAAAAGACATTTTGTTTGTCTCCTTGCTAATGACATGACGCGGCTTCAAATTAATGGTTGTTTTGCATTTTCCCACCATTGTTCATTGCCTGGTTGTAGGCGTAGCTTAACCTTACTTCTATTTATATTTATTGTTTTATTTATTGCCTCAAAAAAACTGTTTGAGTTTAGGGTAAATTCAAGTCCATTAATTCGATGAAATGGTGATGGGGGAATTCCAAAGGTACACCAAAATATTTTTTTAGTTGAAGCCACAACTAAAAGTAATCAATGAGAAAAAATATTTATTTGTAAAATTGATAAAAAATAAAATTACTTTTGTAATTATGTCAATCGAGTTAAGCTTAAATTTTTATTTAAGTAATAAAAAATAATTTTTTATTTTAATAATATTTTGAATTGTAATATCAATTTTCGAGTTTGTTTGAACCCAGCTCGACTCGAGCTTGAATGAAAAAATAAAAAAAATTTAAAATACGAGTCGACGCAAACTATGAACACCTTTAATATGTACTTTAAAGACACATTATATATATTTAATTAAAAAATATGTTCAAATAGTTTATAATAAATTTCATTAAAAATTTGTTGATTGATGAATATTAAAAGTAAAATATTTACGATTGTAAAAATTTTGTTTTCACAATGGACAATTTGTATGCATTTCAAAATGATAATAAAGTAAAATTCCTATAAAATAGTATTATTGAGATTACAATAATTACTGTTTTAGAAAGTTATTTAATTACTGATAATAAATTATTCATTTATTGATAAATTAATGATTATAAATTTATAAAAATTTTATGCTTTCAATTCTTGCACATGTATATTATTTTTTCTTTTACTAAGAGACTAACGATTTATAAATGAAAAACACTAGATAATCAAGACTGTGATATTTTACTAATTAATTGTTTAAGATTATTAATTTATTGAACATTCATTTATTGAGGTTTTATTGTTTGTGTATATATATATATACAAATGCACATACAGTTTAAGTTTGTTGTACATATATTTTCATGTTTAATGCACAAATATCATGTATATTTCATGGCCATTGTACATATAAAATTTTCTTGTTAATTTATTATTTGATGATAATTAGATTTAAGGTTTAGTGATCAGCTATCGTGTTTTTCAAACTATAAGATTTTGTTTAAAAAACTATGCGCACAACGAGGGACAAAGTCAAGATGATTATGTTGCGACCAAAGTCAAATTATAAATTTTTGAATTAAATAAATTTTAATATTTTTGTTGGGTTAAAAAGAATGACGAAAGTTAAGAATTTTGTGAGAGCAAAGAGAGCACCTCTGCACTCTGAACAACCTTTTTTAAAAGGACAAATTTAATTTTGCATTTTTATAGTTATTGATGTACATATATTCTAAGATAAATGTACATATTTTTTTATCAAATGTAAATACTTTCTGGTTTACATCAAATCTAACCAGAGTATTTGTTATTTGACTCTCGTTGAGTCATTCTACATTACGGTCATAAGAGTAATTTTCATTGTCTCTTCGCTAATTTTGCATATAATCATTTTATTTTCATTAATTATTTCTGATCATGGTTGCACTCCTAACAATTTGTATTAGAGAGCATCTTTTTGAAATTCCTCCGATAGTTAAGTGACGTTGGCTGACCACTAATTTGTCATAAACTCGAAATGATGAATTTTTCTAGACAAAAATATTAAGTTTAAAAACTAGACACAAAAATGAGATTTGTTTAAAAATAAATCGGCCTTGATTTCAACATTCAAGGCTTAAGTTTGGCTTAGCTCATTTTCAATTATATAATATATATGTAATTTTTATTATTTTAAAAAATAAATATATAATATTACAGTTCAATTATATAATATATATTAGTTTTATATTTATATATTATGAATTTTTATCATCTAAAGAATAAATATATAATACTACAGTGTAAACATTAACAAATATGTTGAGTTATTTATATTTTAAAACTTAATAAAATTTATTAAATTACTGAAGATTAAATTTTTTAAAAAATATTTTTTAAAAATATAATATAGATGAGCCTAAAGATATTTGGATCACTTATTTACAAATATAAGCTAACTTGGGCAAAATTTAAAACCTATATTTAGAGCTGAGCTGGATTGGGTAAGTATGAATAATATTAATACCATGTTTAGACCAGACCTATGAACACCTCTATAAGCAACTCAGCATTGATTACATTTTACCGTGTGTAAATCAAGAATTTTGTATATAGTGCTTCAAAGATATCTATTAAGTTTATTATATTTATGACAATATTTTTATTTAATATATTAAAAATTTTTAATAAAAGGATTAGTTATTATATTTAATATAAAATTAGTATTATAAATAATCTATTAGTTAATCTTAAAAAGTATTTACAAGTAAGGTGTAAATGAGACACTGTGCTCACAAGCTATTCAAGTTTCATTTGAAAAAAAAAATCTTAAATTTAGCTCGGTGATTATTGAGTCAAGTTCAGGCTTGAGTAGCTTAAGCAATCAAGTAAATTGAATTTAAGTATCCTAATTCTTGACTGGTGTATCTTGCAAGCCTAACTAAACTTTTTTGTTTTTAATTAATATTGAAAAATCTTAATTTGAACTCTAGTTCGAGCTCATGCACAAATAATCCAGTTTAAATTTAGGCATGAGAATCAAGATCATATTTTATTAGGTAAACAAGCTTAATCAAGCAAACTTGAATAGTTTGATTTTTATGTTGAATCAAGCTCAAGAATTTAAGTGAAATGCTATTGAGCTTTGAGTCAAACTCGAGTTTCTAACACCTTGAACTTGACACGATTTCACCTCTACTTACTGGGCTTATTAGCAAAACTTTGTTTTATTTTATTTTTAAAATTTGAAAAATGAAACATGTTTTTGTTAAGGTTGTTAAAATTTGAGAACAAATACTTAAATTATTTCAAATGTATTGATTCAATATTTAAAAATGACATTTTAAAAATGAAATAAAATTATATTATTTTTTACATATATTAATATTTAATATTAAATATTAATAGTAATATTTAAATATTGTTATTTAATCATCTTAGGATTCATTAAATGATATTATAAATAAATATAGTATTAAATTAATATTTTTAAAAAATTAATTAATGTTTAAAAGCTTAGTCAATCCTTAACCAACGTTTATTGAGAGAATTGTTTTAAAGGCTTTCTGTGGGAACATGGCATAATGCACCTTCACCATATAAGGAGTGTCGTTTTATGATTAGGTCTTTAAAGGTTTAGTCATAGAACACATTCTCCAGTGTGGTGGAGCATTTCGACAAATCTTTGAAGGGAGCTTGAGCTAACAAAGACATTCTTTTACCAACCACCAATGCTCGTTAACTTGTTACTTTTTATTGTTACCTTTCAATAGGGGGCCTTGGCTTAGGCTTAATTTAGCATTATTATTGATAAAATAGATTGCAAAAGTTTAATTGAATGCGTTTCAAAAGTTGGTAGGAAAATATGGTTTAAAACCTAGTAAAGTTCATTTTCACCCACTGTACTTTAGCTCGTGTCACACTTAATTTCCTACACTTCTTTTGCTGACACTTGTACTCCATATGGTTTGGCTGTTAGACAAAAATTAGCTAAGCCATGAGATTTTTTCCTAACTGATGATTTTATAATAAAACTTCCATTCTTCTTGCCTTTCTTTCACCTAATACATTTGTCTAAGAGAATTAGTTACTCCTTCATACTTTCTCTTACAACTTCACTTAAATTTTTTTTCTAGTTTTCCCAACTTCTTCCCAATTTCCTAATAAATCCATTGGAACCCTTTAACAAAACAAGAACATAGTTAAGGAAATTCAAAAGAAGCAATTTCAATTAAAAAAAGTTTAAACTTAACCCTTGTAGCAAGCAAAACCAGTTTTTGTAAATACCAAAATAGACTAATGTACACCAACAACCATGCAACAATAATTCATTTTCCTTTCGCTTTCAAGAAAATTACTATAAACCCTAAATCGATGTCCTCCTTTACAAACCCATTACATTTAATCAATAAAAAAATCTCATAATACAATGTTATTGAGATGATTGAAAAGTAAAAATTACCTTTGTAATGGTCCAACAATGAATGAACAAACCCAAGTGGTGAAGTGGTCTTAGGCTCAAGAACTCTACTAGTGGTCCTTTCAATTCGCAAACATAGGAATGATTTCTAAAAGTAAGAGAGAGACATAGGGAGACGAAATGAAGAATAGTGGATTTTGACTACTCCTTTAAAGAAATTTGAAAATAACAATGAAACAAAAAAATGAATAAATAATAATGGTTAAAAATAAAAATGATAATTAAGTTATTTCTTACATTAAAAATGCGGTTAAACCATAAAAACTACTTAGTTGTAATTTCTTGGTTTGCATTTCCAAACTAAAATTTTAAACCAAAATCTGATTTATTTTCTGTTTCTTATGATTAAGTTACAGTGGAACTTAGCTATCTACCTACTTCAACCTAAAAGCTCAGTACCACCATAATGATAAATGGCCTTAGTTTTAGTGGTTAGTTATAGATCTATTTTACTTGTAGACATGCGTTATCAAATGATTAAGATTAGACTAAAGTTAGAGTAGCCAACGACACCAATTAATAATAGTATAGATTATAAAATATATTACATAATAAAATTAATATAATTTTGAATTTTGAATTCAATAATAATATGAACTAATAGAATATAAATTATATTGAATAATATCACTAATTTAGCTTTAATAATATTTTAAGATGCTTAATTATTTTACAAATAATAGATTTATATAAATGGTTAATCACAACTAAGAAAAGTGATTAATGTTGATTCCTCTTTGTTTTTGGAGTTGAATCTTTGGACTTGTACATTTATAACGCCAGTAATGTTATTTTAGAGGATTAATCATGGCAATTTTATTGAAATGATACAATTTTTGGCATCTAATATTAAATAAATTGTTGTATTGAAAAATGCTCTTAAAAGTGCGTCGTACACCTCCTTACAATTTAGAAAGTGATCTTTCACATTTTCACTCAATAATAAACATTTAATAAAAGAATAAATAGACAGAGCAAAGTTTTATCTTATCATAAATAAAGCTTGTAAAAGGGTTAAAAACAAATGACTTGGTTTTAGATTTGTGGATAAAGATGGATTCATATGATAATGATTTTTGGTATTATCCATGGAGAAGAAACAACTAGTCAGACTCTAAGAAATGGAATATTTAATCTTCATTCTTGGCATGGTTCAGATATTCAAAAAAGTCATGGAATATGATGGACATGTTGGATATATTTGGGTATAATTATGCAAATATATTAATAGCGCATAAGATTAACTTGATAGGATGATAAATAATGGTGATAAAATTGTAAGGGAGATGAGATATACTAGTTGAAGCTCATAAAAACTTAAGAAAAAGCCTAACTCAAAATAGCTCGAAGTAGCTTTGAGTGAATTTAGATTAGCTCAAGGGAGCTAGACGCTAGCTGGATAAGTAACAATCAACAGAGGTGGAGTAATATTAATTGAAAGTAACTAGGTTGGCTAGATGATGTCATCAAGTAAATTTAGAAGTATGCCATATGTCATCAAATTTTTAGATAAATAAAGCACATAAAAAGCTATTACACATAATTGAAATATCATAACCATTTAAAAGTGAAGTTTTTTAATGGTTGTTTCCTTCATACAGAGTTAAACCATCATAACCACCTAAAAGGTGATGTTTTTAAGTATTTGCTTCCTTAGGCATTTTCATAGCAACCTTTGAACCAAAAGAAACTTTTTAAATAAAGCTTTTTAAGGCTATAAACAGAAGAAGAACATCTATTTTAAAGGTAGAATTTTCAATATTGCATGTGAAACATTAAAATGGTTTTCTAAGTATTCTATAATGATAATAGACTAAAGAATTAAGAGAGTGGAAAGATCTTGATTACTAATGAGAAATCGAGGTAAAGAAAAGACTATGGCATTCTGTTGTGGAAAGCAAGGAAGGTTGTGAAATTGTTTCGTGGAGTTACTTTATCAAGTTGATTATACGGTTACCCTAGTCATATAATTGTGATTCCTTTTACATTTCTTAAGAAGCTTTGTATGGGAAAACAAGTAAGCAGACTTTGTTTCTTTGTTTATGAATTTTTTAAAATCCTTTAGTGGTATCGGAGCTTAAGTTAGTTAGTATGCATGCTTCTAGGTTGAAGAACAAAAAAAATGCATGTTGAGTGGGTTTTGTATGGCTTTCCCCTTAATTGAATTATGTTATTATACATATTTATATTCTCATACACATTTAGCTGTTTATATTAGAATATTCTCCTTATTGTATGTTGGTAAAAATTGAGTTAATAAAATGCTAAATGTTTCTAAGTCGAATACATGATACATAATTTTTGAATAATGATTAAATATGACTTGTAACCTTAAATAAGTACAAGGTGTTTCAAAACAAGACTGAATGAAATTAATTAAATTTATGCTTGAATGCTTGTTTGTCATTTATTCTAGCATGAATAAGTTATCTTATTTAGTTTTAATTATGACAATATCTTGTTGTGAATGAATATGCTAATTGGTTACATAATTGCATGCATAATGTAGATAGTGGTACTATAGAGGGTATTGAAGCTGAGTTGAACAAAGACATTTAGCTTAATGGCAATAATTACAGTGTATGGTAGTAAAAGGTCCAATTCATACTTGTCGAGCAAGATTTGTCAGATATAATATCCAAGGAAGTTATGGAATCAATATTTTAACCTATGTAAACACTTAATTTTTGTTTGTCCTCCTTTTAAGTATGTTTTTAGGCCTTAAACCTTATTTTCAAAGGTTTGAAACCTTTGAGAACCCATAAGAGTTCAAGAGTCCCTAATAGTTCATGAATAAGTCCAAAACCTTAAAGATCGATTCTGATCAAAAGTGGTCAACCCAGGCGAAACTTAGTTAACTTGGGTCAAACCTTGTCAAAACTGGCTAAGACGAATCATAAATGAAGAAAAGTGAATAAAATCAAAGGACAATGACTCAAGTTAAATTCAGTCAAACCCAATCAAACTTATTTAATAAAGTCAAACAAGGCTAATTATGTTAAAATTATCCAAAACAATTAAAATCAAGATGAATTGGTGAAATCGGTCAAAACCAACGAAACCAGGAAAAATCAATTTTTTTCCAAAATGGTTGGAAAGAGGCAACTTCGATTAAAATTAGTTGGACGAGTCAAGAAATGATCAAATATATAGAGTTTCCGATTAAACTTTTACAAATAAGATTTTTAAATAAAATCCTTTTACATGTGAATTTTTTTTTATTTTATACTTTTTACCATCGGAGCTTTACAAAATTTGTAACTAAAATTTTGCACCTAGAATTTTTAATTAAGCTTTAACATATGGAATTTTCAATTAAACTTTTTTTCATATATACTTTACAAAGAATTTTTAGTTAGATTTTTAATTAAACTTCCATATACTAAACTTTTTAATTAAACTTTGACTATAGAATTTTCAATTGAACCTTTTACATATAGAGTTTTTAATTGAACTTTTCACAAATAGAATTTTAAATTAAACTTTGTACATATAGAATTCTTAATCAAACTTTTACACATAGAATTAAACATTTTACATATAATTTTTAAATTAAATTCGAATACAAAAATTCTTAATTCTAATTTTTAATCATACTTTCCACATGTAGAATTTCTAATTAAATATTCTCATATATAATTTTTTACTAAATTTTTCACACATAGGATTTTATTTGTATCAAACTTTTTATTTAAAATTTTTCATAGGAAATTTTCAAATTAGACTTTCCAAATTAATAGAATTTTCTATTAGTACGTGGGGAACCGAAAAACATAAAAAATTCACGAAGGCTTCAAAGTGTGTAGCAATGTCACTTTCTTTAAGGTTTTATTCAACCCTTTTATTAATTAGGTATGCAAAAGGGTCATCGACGTATAAACCTCGAGGATACAATAAAGCACTATGATTGATGATGTTTTGCATTGACGACATCCATCCACTATACACCAAGTAGTGTGTGACAAAACTACCAAAGTTCTATTTATAGTTTTTCAATATAGTTTCTATCTATGTCTTCCAAATGAATAGGGTTCTATTTATACGCAAATAAATGCCTCTTCATGTAGATATAACTTTTCCAAATACATATCCACTTAGATAGTCACACCACTTGGTAAATAACTAAAAGACATCACTCTTAATTAAATAATTAAGAGACATTACTATATGATTGTTAAAGAAATGACTTTTCATTATTTTGAAAATGTTTCAACAATCCCGTACCATTTTCAAAATAAACCAAAATTTGATAATTTTGGAAATCTATTGCATAAATGAAGGTGTCTTACGATTGGACCTTTACTTAGTGATAATATGCTAAAGTTAATCGAAATTGCATGGTAGACTATGCCTTGAACTGGCTATTCCATTTGGCTAACCGAACACATCTCACACAAAGATTTCAACACCAGTTAATGCATAGTATCCGGGGATACTATTGTGGTGATATGTTTGTGTCCTCTTTTCATGAGTGCTATTAGAGCCAAGCCTTTGAGCTCCTAGAAGCAGCCACACTTCATACTCATATAGGTAGATCCCATCAAGAGTGTTCCCTAACTATAACACTCTAACATATTTATGTTATGGGTCTTTTAAGAGTATATTTACTCATCCTTTCCTTATCATTACAGGTACGTAGCACTTTATTAGGATGATAAATTATATAATATTATAATGCTAACAGCCACATATAGATGATGTACTTTGTCCTATTGAACTCAAGACTTAATGTTATACCAAGCATTGAGTCGAGTTTCTATCATGGGTGAGTTAATATTATGGGCTTAAACCTTGTCCCCAAACTACCAATATAGCTATGTTAATTTTCATACGACATGGTGAACTTTTATAAATACTTGTATCTTGAAGGTTCACAAGACCAACACCCTCACCATGTACGAATATACATTCTTTGGCTAAGGGATGCTCTTTAATAATATTTTACTTATCAAGGATATCCTTTATACAAATACCAATTCTTTCTCTTATGGCATTCATAGTGATCACTTTATCTATTTTTAATGATGGTTACACATTTGTCTATTTTATTCATTTCTTAATTTCATTATCACTAAATATGTAAACCATACATCACATTGTTCTTTTCAACCAAGTAATTTCTTATAATGAGGCCTCAAATCTCTTAGTGAAACATGACAATATTGTTGCTATTTTCCTATGGCTTCTTATCATAGTCAATATATAACTCTAATCTTATGGTGTATATATGCTCAAATGAACATGACTTTTTGTCAACAAACCATATACACACAAGGCTGTTTCATATCTTATTTTAGAATAATAATCAATATTACAAAATCATTACTAGGCTTCTCAAGTGACTATCACATAAATACACCCTTCATCAAGGACATTATCAGTCATTTTATTGTTAATGACCAAAGCCTTATCTTCTACCCAAATGGGATAAGAGCTTTTTTCTTGCTATTTTAATATTTTCATCTTTAAGTCATGATTTTCCAATAGCTTAACTTTTGATGAATATCTTCGTATATCCCTTAAGCATGGCCACTTATAATAACTATAAATATGGAAAGCATTAATCAAGGGATGACAAAAGCCACCTTTCCATTAGTTTTAAATACCATGCTTATCCATATTTTACAAATCTTATATCAAGATTCCATAATGACTCCTTTGGAGATCACTTACATATATATGGTGGATATAAATGCATTTTATCATATTCATAAACTAACTATATATTTATAGCTTTGTTCAAACTATATCTACTTTAATCATATTTATATGCACCATAGCATACGCTAAATATCAACTAAGATAAAATAAAATTATATAGTCATATTTAGATCTCCAAATCCTTGTGGCCAAATTAATGACTGCTATATTACACATTCTTAATAGAAGATTTTATTTTCATATTAAAATAGTGACTATATTATAAAAGCTTTTGCTTTCCCACTATTCTACTTTGACTAGAAAAAATATCATACAAATAATTTTTGACTTATATTATTTCTAGTCAAAACTACTTTTATAATAAATTTTGTAAAATAGTCTAACCTTTGTTTCATAAAACCAACATGAATTCATTTGAAAAATAATAAAATAGGTTAAGTAATCATAATTTTATTTAACCCTTTTAATATGGACTACCAAAATATGTAACCAAATATAAAACCCATTTAAGTTTATCATCGTGTTAAGCCAACCAAAATGATCCACCTTATATGTCTATCTATATAATAAACTTTCATTTAGTTTATTACATATATGATTGCCAATAAACATATATATTTTGCATAGTCATAATTATTCATGGAAGATCTATATCATAAGGCACTAATAATATACAGCAAACATGAATCATAAGACCAACATAATACTTTGTAAGTAAAGTTTAATGGTAACTTTTTCAAATACCTTCACAGATGTCTTATTATAAGCTATTGAGCCTTTAATACAACTTAATAAATATCCAAAAATAAAAAATTTTACACAAAGATAATTAATTTAAATAAAAGTTCATAAAACATACCCAGATGTAGAGCATTATGAAAAATTTGAGCAGCCATTTATTGCCTATTTTATCACTTCAATTTATTTGTATACAAATTTAAGTAAATATATAAAAGGAAAAATACGTACCTGACGCTCCGTAACTTGCCTTTACACGTATCATTTGCACAACATATCAAGGCCAGATTTTTTCGAATTCATTGGGTGGGCAGCACTTTATGCTAATAAAAAATCTAAGGCTCAGACCTAACATAAGATTGTTAAAGCAATGTTGTTGGGTCATAGTCAAAATGCAAAAATATGGCCATGTAGGCACACTGATAGAGGATTCTCTTTGGCTTTAAAATATGACACTAGCCATTCTCATTTCTTTCCTCTTGCCATGTCACCCCAAATGTTTGTATTTTAACATGCTCATGTTAGATAATGGTTTATTAAATGTTGGGTCTTGCACTTTTCATTGTATCCTTCTTCACCTTTAGTCAAGTTTCTTGTAAAATTACATGAATAAACATTAAAATTGTTAGTATGTAGGGAACTAAAAAATATGAGAGATTGACGAAGGCTTCAAGGCATGTAGCAGTGTCACTTTCTTTAAGATTTTATTCGCCATATGCAAAAGGTTTACCAGTGTGTAAACCTCGAGGATACAATGAATCCCTATGATTGATGGCATTTTGTATTAACGACATCAATCCACTATGCGCTAAGCAATGTGTGACAAAACTACCAAAGTTTTAGTTGTAGTTTTTCGATATAGTTTTCTAACTATGTCTTCCAAATGATAGGGGTTCTATTTATAGGCAAATAAATTCCTCTTCATGTAAACATAACTTTTCCAAATACATGTCCATTTGGATAGTCACACCACTTGGTAAATAATCAAGAGACATCACTCTTAATTAAATAATTAAGAAGCATTACTTAATGATTATTGAAGAAATGACTTTTCATTATTTTGAAAATGTTTCAACATTTTCAATTGAATCTTTATGTGAAACATTCTTAGTAAGGTTTATCTGTAATAGGTTTGAACTAGAACTTTTAATTAAAACCATTATTTTTTTCTTTTCTCCCTAACTATAATGTTCAACAATAATGCCAAAAATTAAAAATTTCCTAACCACATGGAAATTAATTGGTTGAAGGACTTTTTTTTTCAACCACAAGAGTTGAAATTCAACTTGTCCTAGCATGATGGTTATGGATGTAAGTAAAGGTACAAATAGCCATTATACTTGCTAGATGGGTTCAAAGTATGTCATGTAAAATGGTAGCTTGCATAGGGAAGACAAAAACCAAAGAAATATCCATAATTTTGTGGACGGAAGGGAAGAGGAGGGATAAAAAAAGATAACTATTATTTTCTCTCTAAAAGTGATGCCAACTTCAAGCTAGGAGGTTCACTTTTGTCTCATATTTTTCCCTCTTCACTTAGAGCATTCTAAAGGCTTAGGAAAGAAAAGAAAAAGAGGAAAGGAGAAAAGAAAGATTTGATTTTAATTTAAGGTAGCCTTATACCTTGTTTTTATTTTTTTTACCCCTTTTTGTCTTTTTTTCTTTTTTTTTTAGAATCTTTATTTCATTTTCAAAGTTTTTTTGTCTTATTTTTTTCACTCTAAAGTTAATAATCTTAAATGCTACTTAGGTGATTGCTTGAGCTAAAGTTTCCTAACCTTTTCAATGGCCAAGCTTGAACAAATTTTTTAATTTGTTTTTTTTTTCATTTATTTAATTTTTTGTTGCACTTATTTTAATGATTGAACCTTGATGATCCTAGGTTTTACTTGGTGATGGTTTGAGATAAGGCTCTCTAAGCCTTTTCTAATAGCCAAACTTTGAACAAATTATCTCATTCATGTTCTTATTTTTTTATCATAACATCATATTTACTTTATTTTGTATTTTTATTTTATTTTTACTTTATGCTTACAAATATTGTTATTTCCTTTTTTTTCTTTCCATTTCCTTTAAATTATCACTTATGATATCATTTTCATGTTCATCATTGTAATTTACTCATGTGGATATTAGGCTTATATTAATATCTTTTCAAATTTAGGATAAACTTTTAAGCCTGGTTTTGTTCATTTTATTTTATATATATATATATATATATTTTAGTCCATATTTTAATCTTAGTTGAACCTACCAAGGGAAAAGGTAAGTTCAGCCAAGGCTATTTTTTTAGGGATATTCTTATCCTTTTTTGCCAAGCCTTAGGGGTATTTTGGTATTTTCTTAACATTCTAGGGGTATGTTGGTCTTACAATCAAACTTAAAACCAAAATAAAGTCTATTAGACTAAAATTGGGTCTTGTAGGGTCATGTCAGTACTTTTATGTCAAAACATGGTTGCTAAGGTCATTTTAGTAATTTTGCATTAAAAAAAGTCTTTTAGTGTTAGTTTTACACTTCAATTTCAAAATCGACCTTTTAGGGTCATGTTAGTATTTTTACATCGATACAAGGTACATAGGGTTGTGGTAACACTTTCATGTCAAATCCTAACCTTTAAGGCTATTTTTATACTTGTATGTCATTTCCTAACCTTTGGGGTTGTGTTTGGCATTTTCATGTCAAAACTGAGCCTTAGAGGGTATTTTAGTACTTTTATGTTATAGACATCTAATTTCATTAGATTCTTTAAAATTGATTTTCTCGAGGATAATAACCATTTATCCATTCTTTAGGGTTAACAAGGATGACCAAGCACAGGGTGTGACAGGCAAGGGTGGTCAGAGAGCCAAAACGAGGAGTTTCATGGAAAATATGTCACAATTACTGATACCTTTAAAAATCGATACTTAGGCTTTTAATGTTTAAATTTTCAACATTAATGGTAGGTGTTGATGCTTCGTAAAACAGTCCTAAAACATATTTTTCAGGGTACTAGGGTATCGAAATTTTGCCATGAAGCTAAAGTATCAATACTTCATGATGAAGTATTGATATTTTGGCTAGAAACCTAGACTTTGCCATATAAAATCAAGACTTTAAGGTAAATTTGACCTAACAGAGCTCAACTTTCAAAATTTTAAAGGCATTTTGCTTTTCTAATTAATCAAAAATAATCATGATTGATATAAAACATTCTTAACACTCAAAAATCAAATTTGAAACAATGGAAAATTAAATTTTGAAAAGGTTTGTTGCACAGGATTTACATGGCCTTGGTCACATTGAATAAAAAAACTCCATGACATATTAAATTTTAATTTGATAGCCTTTATATAGAAAATATTGAAATTTTAGACTAACTATTATCTTGACACATTTGGCATTCTCCTTTAATTTTTCAAGAAATGGCCTAAATTAAAAAGATGACAAGAAAAAGAAGGGACATTTGGTGGGTTAATTCAAAATCGATAAAGGTAGAAGTGGATGAAAAAAATGGTATTTTGGTTAATGCTTAAGGATGAGTAATAAGCTTGGTCCTAAAGTTAAAGGTGTTTTGCCAATGGAAGTTTGAAAGCACATTAGAAGGACAAAATATAAAAGATGACCATTCCATATATCTATCTTTTTTTTTTTTTTCATTTAGACACATTCATTTCTCTAGACATCCTCATTCTCTACGAGTTGGCTATTTATTTTCTATACACATACAAAAAAATTCTTGGAAAAAAATTAAAAAAAAAGAAAAAGCAAGGAAAGCTTGCATCTTTAAAAGTTTGTTGGTATCATCTCTATCCCTTCTATTTCTTTCCATTATTCAATCTTTGATGCTGTGCAAAAATAACTTTGCCTTTTCAGGCTCATGCATATATCCTTGAATGCATGAGGTCGTAATTTATGTTCATGCACTTATATGCATTTCTTGCTTAGTTTATGATTCATGGTACTAATTTCATGTTTGATCTATGTTTGATGTGTTGTGAATGAAAATGATGAGCCATAAGGCATGAGGAGTTTCAACCATGTTGTTTTCCATGTAAATAATCTTGTGCTTGTTTTATTTTTTTTATTTTTGTTCATGTTTGAATGTGTTTCATGAGATGATGATTCGAGATGATTGATGCATAAAGTAAGCATTTTTAGGCTAAGCATGATTTTAGGTTAAACTATTTTTGTTCAAGGTCTATACATTTATTGATGAGTTGATGATGTTTGAATGAGCTTACTACATATTGATAAAATGAGCATGAGTTGTTAAAGCATGATATGTTGTTACTTTAAAATGTCATGTGTTGATCTTGTGTTTGCTTCTTGTTTACATGTTTTAGTTTACTACATGCTTGGTAAAATGCTTGTTTGCTTGAATAAAAAACTTATTAAAAAAAGTCTTAGGATTGGGCCATAGCTGGTTCAATAAATAACACAACTTTATCCTTTTTTCTTTACCATCATCTTGACGATGAACTTTGGACATATTAAGCCTAATAATGCTTAGATTAATAGTAATTGGATTTTAAACTACCCCTAAGTTAACTTTGAGTCTTAAATATGTATGGCCTTGTGTTGAGCCTCTTTGAGATTGTAGTTGCATTAATTACGTAGCATTCGAGTAACAATGGATTGGACCCAAGGTAATTCATTATCTCGAGTCACAAAGAAGGCAAATGAATACCCATTCTATTAAAGAGTTTGCTTTTGCATTAATCATGTAGTGTTTGAGTGTTATTGAATTGACCCTAAGATAGTTTTTTAGTTAATTATCTAGGGTCGTAGAGAAAACATATGAATGTCCCTTTCCTTAGGAAAAACACATGAAGCAATGCATGCATGAAATTTGATTTAGGAAATGACATTCGAACGCTAACTTCCAATTTCCAACATTGTTATCCCTACTTAATCTAAGGCTTCGACATGCCTCGAACTATCATTCTTAGGTCATTCACTATTACTTTAGACCCTCTATATATGGACATTTGAATGTCTAAGTATTGACTTTAAAAGATAAGTACAGGAAATCTGTATATGCCCATGAACCTAAGAATCTTTGCTCTCTTTTTTTTGGTCACAATTAGATTTACGATAAGTTGGATTCAAATAATATTCCATATTTCATGGCAATTCCATAAATTCCTATAATCTTTTTCTTAAAGTATTTTAATTTAGCTTTCGAATGATGTCAGTTTTGTAATGTTTTGAGTTTTGATTGCATGAAATAAGGCCTCCAATGAACCAAGTGTTCTTTATTTTGTCTCCCTGCATTCTAGTGCAGATGGGTTTGATTGGATTTTGTAGTCTAATCAAATAAGTGATTTTTCAGTATTTTAGAACACGTGCTATTAAGTTAGATTTCCAATGAGCTATTATACATGACTTTTTGAGTTTGTGCGTGTAAGTTATGAATTTTTCTTCATCAACTAATCGAAACTCATGAATTTAGGGTTCAGTGTAAATGACGTCCCTTTTTGAGCCCATCAAATAATTTCCCATGAATTTTGGGGTATTTTATGTTAAATTGCATCCAATTAGCTTTCCAAGGATATATCATACGTGACTTTTTAAGTCGGTCTGAATATGTAGCAAAATATTTTTGTTTCATTATGCAAACACCCTATATCTTGTAGCCAGAGCTGGTTACAAAAATATTATCATACCTTAAATGATTTTCAAGGAATGCTACACTATTTTTAAATAAAAGCTTATTGAGAAGCTTTCCAATGGCTTATATTTGGGACTTTTGGAGTCTATTTAAGTCGGAGAGCCAATATTGTAGGCTATCCCCTGTTTATAAGAAAAGGCATCTTATATAATTCTTATACCATCATGTTCTGGTGTGTTTGAATATCTCAAAAAAGGCATTGTTTGCTTCATTCTAAAATAACTAGAAAGCCTTAGAATGTCAAGTCATAGGTCCTTAAAGGGTCATTAAAAGAGTTGTAATTTTCTAAAACTTGAGTTTTATTAAAAATCTTTAAAAATTTCTTTAGATCTCAATTACGCTTTTTTCTCAAATACTTTTAGAAAGTATCTTTTTTTCCTCTCAATAAATCACCAATTTTCAACTAAATTTTAATTATTTTATTTTCTAACCCTTCTTTTAGAATTTTCTCCAGGGAATATTTTTCTCTCTCATGTTTCTTGAACCTAGTCCAGTTTTATATAAAAATATTATGCCTTAACCACAATCTTATTTAAGTTTTTCTAAAATTTTGTATGATGATTTTCTTGAGTGCCAGAATATTTTGAGATACATACTCTTAATTTTATTTACTTTGTTTATTTGTTGAATTAATTCTTGATTATATGATAGTCTAGATTTGTTTACTTTATCTTTCATGATTCAACTATTAATTACCATGATTATGTCTTTAAATTCATTTTTATTACAATAAGGTTATATTCTTAGGTTAAAGTTTTTTCCTTGGTTT